>DWQL01000174.1:0-18709 GCA_018231265.1 Noctuana haematospila | reverse complement strand
AGCGCCCCGTCACGGACAGGCCTCGGGTAAAAAAGGACCATCTGTTGAACCATAATCGGGATAACGCCTGCTGGGTCAGTAATTGACCGCCGACATAGTGTTCTCTAAATTAAAGTTTTTTTATTTACAATATTAGAATTGGGTCAATAACCAATTTAACTGTTTACGCAGATAAATTTTTTAAAACACTAAAATCGATTTTTTGGCTAATGATATCATCTTATTGGTCTAGTTTTGAAAATATGATGATTAATAGTTCTGTTCAATATTTCAATCAAAATAAAATTTCAAGAGCATTTAAAATTAATTATTTTGAACATTTTGAAAAGCAAATACACTTTTAAATAAAACTAAATGTTTTAAAATTTACAATAACAAAATGCAAACAGACTTTTGGTAAAACGTATAATTTAAAGGAATTATAAAAACCAATATTATAATTAAAAATCAATATAACCAAACCTTTAATTAGTAAAAAATATAAATGGTTCCTTTTAATAATAAGTCATGGCTTGCGTTGAAATAATACATTTGAAGTTGTCTATAAGTATAACACAAAGTTGAATGAAACAAAAAACAAATGTGGTTGGGTGCTATATTAAAATTATTAATAGCATAATTTAAATCAATTTCCGCCACAAGGGTTAACCCTTTTTGTCAGGGCGTTACAAGCATTTATTTTAACCTGGTGTATAATCGCCTCCTGCTATCTTTTGATATACCGAATTAGAGTGATTTAGTTCAAAATTGCTTTTTATAAGATTTGATGCCACCTGTAAATATTCTAAGACGGCAAGGGTCGCATTTTTGTAAGAAATTTTTAACGGACCATTTTCTGGGTAAGTTTCCAAAAGATTTAGGATTGTTCTGAGTAGTTGTAACGAGGGGCTCGACATTAATGAAGCAGATGTTGTCGTGTGAATGTCGTTGTCTGTTTCGCCACCACGTATAAGGAAATACACTCATAAAGTAATTTAAATCAGGTGGCTGCGTGGTACAGTATGCTTGGTTTGTTAGCACCACGTGCTGTTACAACAATAGTATTGCTAGCCTTCATTCTATTGTTCCGGTTGGCAGTAAAGTATAGCCAGTGAGCGCCGGCCGCCGAGCTGGGCGCAGGTGGTACCCTGATCCTTGTTCTAAATGAAAGTCGATTGTTTGTACTCTACTGTACAGTTATTAATAGATTTCAACCACCATTTCGTAATAATTACATGACTGTGGGAAATACGTTTGGTTTATTATTTAAAATTGAAAAAGACAAATCATAAATGTTTTGTTTCATATATTATTATGTAAATAGTATATACTTAGTGTGGTTAAATTTAAATGCATTTCAATTACATTTCATCACATCAATTCCCTCTATGAAAGAAGAATAGGTACGACATATACGGCAACACTCAGTATAAATAGAGCTTGGTTGTAATGGCACACAACAAAAATACATTAGATGAATTATTAAAAATTGGGTCTTACGTATCGACGTTGGTGGGCGCCTCAGTGACGCGCTACAACGGATTATTTAGTGGGACTATTTATAATGTGGGGCTCGCAGACGCGGATTGCGGACGATGGAATCTGCTCCTTTGTCATTGGAGCAACCTGTTCCGTCGGGTTCGAACTCACGGCGAGCACAATGTAAAATAACGGACCACCTGATTAACCGCCATTCCACCCGGCTATGCAGATATCTACCGCCGAGCCGTCGCGCCGCGCCGCGCCGATCACTGATCATATTAATTTCAAATGATAGATTACTTTTATATTGTTAATACCTTATTATGATACAGATAACAACATCAAGGTCACTGAACTTTCTACCATATTGAATGGGTTACGGATATTAATGGCGGCGATAATGCAGCGATCGACTATTGTGAGAGTAGGAAGTAAGTTCAAAATATTTCTCCTGTTATTAGAGTGAAGCGATGGTTATCTTGTTATTTGTAGGTTCACACCGATTTTAGAAAGTTCAGGTGTAGCGAAAAACTTCCATAGTAAATTAACTGTCTCAAAATGAGAGATGACAACATATTTAGACTTCCCTTGTCTATTATTTCTAAATCTTTATATTCTATTTATTTATTTATCTTTATATTATATATATATATTTATTTATTCTATTATATTTTTGAAAATAAATATTTATTATGTATCCATTCATACAGACTACAAAATAGACAACTTTATTACTCTTTTCGATTTACATAGCCACAATTATATTGGTATGGTTACTGTCCATAACATATTATTACATCAATAGATATTCTTTTACCAATATAATATCCATATTTGATGACAGTTAAGTAGGAAAGTGAATTTTATGGTAGGTAAGTTATAAAAAAGTAATAAGTAATTTTAATGTTAATAAGCTTGTAAAGAATATTAATCTTGTTTGGTGTTTAGTGTCAAACACACTAGTGATTATTTCAGTGTGTTTTTATCGCCGCTTTTTACAACGACTGCGTAGCAGGTGTTGCTACAAAATGTTCACACGGATATATGGATAATCTTTTTACACACGTCATAATAATTTACCTACTTGCTGACTCTAATTTTAATAACTTCTTCTAGATGTTATTAAAATGTAGACGACCCGTATGGTGTGGTAGTTACTATGCCGGTCCACCATTCAAAGGTCGATTATAAATGCCGAAATTTAAATGACGAATTTCTGTTCCCCGTAAAAGTCTTTGTATTTGTTGTAATATTGCAAATATAAGATTTACATGTTTATAAAAAACTCGCTCTTCAATAATATAGTCTATTCATTGAAAAGGTTTTTGTCTCCATATGTTTTTTATTAGACATGAAAATCTTAAACTCCACTTTGAAATGTTAAATATGTGTTGGTACAAAAACGGGACACCTTTTGCAACATCCGCTGTCAATTCTCACGAGACAGGTAGCAGCTTCCGTTTGAGTCTTTTAATTCGGCCGAAATCGGGAGACGGGATCGTGTTTGTTGTGTGATGTCGTTAACTCGATCAGGTAATACAGGTACCATCATAACGCATTTTTTTTGGTACGGATTAGTTATTATATGAAGTATTTTTATAAGAGTAACTTTATATTTAACTTTAATTAGATATTTGCACAATATAACTTAAAACTTTATGCTTATTACACCATCAGAAGTTAGGTAGGAAATTAGTATCTTTATCAAATCTACACAATTAACTGGTGATTACATTATTTTTATTACATGTTTATTTCAATTTAAATGTACGGAAACCTTTTCGATAAGTATATATATTTTATTCTTTGGCGTTTTAATATGAAAATTGAAGCCGTACTTATAGGAAGAGCAATAACGTTTTCTAGCGAGCAATAACTCTCTCTTTGCATATTATGCATATTTATTGGGTGCAAAATATTTGGATAATAAAAGGGAAAAAGTGTAAGGCAGGTTATTTGCATTACGTGTAACTAGTTCACAACAACAAGTTGCATTCACATACACGGGGAGGGCGTCCGGGAACGCAGAAGATTGTTTCCACGATATATTCCGCACATGCGAATTGGCATCGCAAATGTACACGTTTGTGTAATCTATGTATTTAATTACAGATTGCAATTTTTAGAAAAAAAATCTCATGAATAGTAATAAATCCGAAATGGTCAATTGCGTGTATTTATGAGTTTGAAATATAATATTATAAGCTACATATACGAGTAGCTCCTGAGTATGGACTGAGCATAATAATATGTCCTCTCTTAATTATGTGAAGTTTTTAAACCAAAGCTTTAGTCTCATTTCGTATGTCTATTCTGAGTTTTCATATATATATTGTAAATAATTAGTTTAAAAAATAACGTGAAGGTGACAAAATAAAATTTTTAAATGCTTCAACAACCAATGCGCAATATATGTAGTATCGGTATACAATATTGGTCGCAATGGCACCGCGGCACCGGCGACGCACTTCCAACCCTCCATCCGTGTTCAGTGATCTATTGTTTGCCGAGAGAAATGAAACGAGAAAAAATCTCGTTCCCAAAGGTATCGTGAGAAATCATGAAATGTGCTCTGCATTCATTAACCAACGCTCCGACAGAAATCAATAAATATCATATTACGCTCCGCTAGCCATCAACCGCTTCTCATTTGAAGATTAGAGCTTAGATGTTCAGTTACTTTACTTCCGTATAGAACAGAAGTTTGTTTCACATTCTTCATCTTTTTACAAATTATTACTTTCTTTCGTATTTATATTAGAGATTACACAATTAGATTTGAATGATACGAGTAGTTAGGAAGATACGTTCAAAATATTTTTTGGTCTATTTACGACCGAGGCGAGGTAGTAATTATTATAATCGGTGGTACGTGACAGCGCTCTTCAATTTTTTTGTTGTTTTAGTCCTAATTGTAAAGCGAAAAAATTATTTTCCTTATTTTGAAAAACTCATATTCACAAAATCAAGTTTGAAGTCCTACCACAATCTCCATGTTGGCATATATCCTTAACATTACTATGGAAAAATACAGCTTTTAGCTCAACAACTATTTACTATTTTACAAACAAAAAGTAACAGTGAGACAAATGTCATAGACGTCATAGTATGCATCGATAATAAATTTTTTTAAGTAAGCAGACGTCATGAAACTCACGATTCGTCTATTTAGTTGAAGTAATTGTTATAATTTTGCAGACAATTGCAAACTGTGACATTTGACATATTGAGATCATTGTTATTGAACATAATAATTTAAGATCATTGGTTCCAAAATTTGATAGCGGTTAACATGTAGTGTCAGAAAAATACATTGTTGACTAAAGATATTTTACCATTAGGTAGATAGATACTTGTGTGACAGGTTGTCACTCACATGTATCACTAAATTGTATCACTCACAGGATACAATTTATGTAACGGGACGCTATGATGGCCATTTTGACGTTAGTCCACTCATAAAGTTTGAAAGAGTAAATTGCTGTTCCTTTTTAACCGACTTAAAAAAATGGAGGATGATTTCAATTCGACTGTATGTTTTTTTGATAAAAAAGACAGAGCAGAGAGTTTATTTAAATACTACTTATTAGCACTTACTAAAATGGCGCCGAAAAGGAGAATATAGGGTATAAAGTTTTTAATGTGGTATTCAGTAGTTGTATGTGGCAAGAACATAATAATATATACAGTCCTAATAGACATTTAACCATAGAACATTTAAGAGCGTGCTGAAATAATTATTTACTATCATCATACTAATAAAACCAGATAAGAGCTCTGTTCGCCAAATTTTTCATGCATTTCGTCATGGCATGCGTTTCGTTGTCCAAAATTACACTGCACATAAAGTCATTCAATGCATTTTAAAATATAAAAAACAATTATAGATAGCAATAAAAGACAATTATATTTTAAAAGTTTGAACACTCTTTATGAAACATCCCATATATTCGGGACTAAAGGTCCCGTGACAAAGTCAAATAGATATTCAGATTCTGCAGGAAAGAAGTGTAGAAAGAATTTAAGGACTACCTTATTCGTAAACATTATAACGTAAAACGTGTAGAGATGGCACCCACCCAATGTACCGTCTTCCACAAAATTTAGCACCAACTTAATCATAACTTCATAATTATTGAGTACGTACTGTATTATATATACAATTTCTTATTTCCACCATGTAGTTATGAACCTACTAGTATTTGTTATTCATAACGACGCAAAATTGGGGTATCAAAATTTGAAGTAAGCAGTCGGCTATTGCGTCGCAGAGTTGTCAGTGCTGGCGGTGTGCGGTGGTGCTGGCTCCCGGTGTGAGTGCTGCAAATTGCGCCACGCGATGTCGCCGGCGCCCCGTCATTCGCCACTCGCGCCACTGACTCATGCTTATGGATTCCTGTTTACTACCTACTAACAATGTAGTAGTATTATCGGCGTAGCATTATGCCCAAATGATCTGCCAACGCATTGTCTTTGAACTTACTGTTTGGCGATTACTGTCAGCGTTGATTTAGGAACCTTAATTTCACGGTATAAACAACAGCCGCTCGTAAAGAAATTAGTGCCGCAATGTTCTAGTTAAAGGAAAGTAAGAGGCATTAAACATTGTGGTTGTTAAGAATGTATTTGAATTTGAAATATTGTATTTTAATATACGTATGGTGTAGGGCAGGGCAGGTAATATATAGTATAATTAATAATTAAACTACTTTTAAATGTTTATTAATTTGTACAGAGTTTAACCAATTTCGAATACCTACAAACATATCCAACGTCAATAGGTAAAATTTATAGATAGGTACTTTATATTTTCATAGATAATTGCTACTCGTAGGTACAATAGTACCTATATTTTCAACTATACATGGAAAGCGATGGTTTAACCATTAACAATGTTGTATTTATGTAGAACGTTGTATTTACAAGACGAAAAAGATTGTATCTTACCAAGTGGTTACTTGGTTAGTTGCTATTCAGACCTTCTATTTAACGACTACTGTCTCGCAGCCACACCGACGAATATCGACGTGATAATCGCACGAGCTCGGTGCACCTGCGTGATCGATCGATCCGCGAGGTTTGCTTCGGGTCTTTCAAATGCAGTCACGTTTATCTTCTATACCTACATGTAGTATGGTTTACTATTTATCTATAAGTCTTCAAACTGATTGTCTGTATGTAGGAATTGCATTTAAATTTTAAAAACTTATTAATCTAAAATCCGTTTAGTAACTTTTAGACTTATCAATTATCACGTCATAATTGACAGCCATATATATCAATATAAAATGCATTGTACGGTATGTGTGAGAAATCAGTATCTACTGATTTTAACATTTTATGTTTTATTCGTATCGAGATGTGGTAGGTAAGCGTAAACAGAATTGGTATCCTTTTCTGAATATCTGGTACTCGTTTATTACATATTCATTACATTACTTTTTACCCATTACAGCCAGATTGACGAATGCATCTGTAAAGTAGGCAAACCTTTTTTGATTAGGTAAATAAGTAAATTTTGATGGCAGCCATACTAGGTATAGCCGATTATATTTATTTTAACACAGAGAACATACATTAGTGTAGTAATTACATTTTTTTTTCATAATATATGTAGATCCTGTACAGTTGTAAAACGTAAGACAGTGGAGCAAGTAGCAAGGTGGAGTGGAAACGTCAAACTGATCGCGGATAAGGTGGCGACTCCGAGCTCTAATTAGTCCAGCGAGCCTAACTGTTAACGTGCAGGCGAAAGATATGTTTCAATTTACTATTGTCTATCCGGTTTGCGATACTTCTGTACTTTGTTTTTGTAATTACTAGTCGTAGCTGCGGTAGCTGTAAACTAAGTAATTGATTTGTCACGCAATTCACATTCGGGTTTTCTTATGGTTTAAGTTTTCACAGACCACCTAAAGTGTAGTAAATAAATGACTTTTGTCGTTTTAATGCTGTTGTAGGTATCTATGATTCTATCAGTCTATTATTGTTTTTCTTGGATGGTATCTCGTCAGACGTTTGCCTATATGAAAAAAGTTCGTATTGCATAAAGTCCAGAGAATTTCTAATCACGATGTTGTACGATATGCTCAAGGTATTTCTGTGCTCTGCTCCGTAGACTACATTATTGCTGATCATGTGATATCTCGACAGAGTCCTTATCTTTATTGCCTTTCTATCTTTGTTCTGTTTGCTTTCTACCCTATATCAATTTGGAATCTAATATGTATGTCTGTCGCTTACAGGCCATGTGTATTGGGTCAGTACTTGTAACTTGTGACAAAAAGTCTACCCTGCTTTTTCAAAGCTAAATTCGATCATAGAACCATCGTAAAAAAAAACTGTTTCTACATGCTCACATTTTATTCCAGATACGCACGTTCTGACCTTAAATAGCTTCTCGTACGTAGGTGATATAGAAAAAATTAAGGGCATACTTTGTGTCAGAGGGATGTTCGCGCACGGGCTACGATTTACATTCCTCACGATTTCTGAGGGTCGGTATGTCGGGTCGGGTCGAGGTGAATTGTTAAAGTAGTCGGAATTCAAAATATTTCTAAAAACAAAATCGAACATCTAATTTTACGTACCTGCCTGGATTTAGTTTATAGTATAAATGTAACAGGAATAACCGTGTGATATAGTGAACCGTTTGCTCGTTGTAATCAGATGAGGACAAGCGTAAGCAAATGGCTAAGAATGGTAGTGCCACGGGGCTGGGGGCAGTGGAGTGCGGGAGCGGGGGCTCAGAGGGGTCAGGATCAAGAGGTCGCGAGGCGTGCAGCGGGTGGATTAGTTAGCAGTATAGCTCGCTGTCGTGCCGGTGCACCCTCCGCTCGACTACTGAATGTGCCCACAATACAACGCGACCATGTTGCCTCTGTGCCCTACATTATACTCTATAAATAATAAGTAACAGGACAAAGGAACACATGGCAGGGACACGCGGAAAAGACATGAATGGAACCTTACCAAGATCTCATTCACGACTTACTTCTGAATTAGAATAAATTATAAATTCTTTTCAACAAAGATACAAGTAACAAACTGAATGTATTACAAAATTATGCTATAGGTAAGTATTATCGGTATGGCGACATCGTAGTGTAAGTACTGTTTAGTGACTTTTTTCGTACTTACACCTTATATTGTAATCGTACAAGTCTTACCAACTAAGAACTTCGGGTACCATGTAAATTGTTATTGTGAATTATGTGTGGTTTTTCCTGTAATATTTCTATCGTGTTCACTTTATTAGTTTATCTAAATTATACAACTTTAGGTATAGGTCGGTAGGCATTATCGGTAAGTTAGGTATCTATCTATCTGAATGTTAATGTGTTTGAAAAAGCAAGCATAGTTAATGTAATAGGTAGTACCTATACCTATACATTTAAAAAATCGTATTATATAAAGGAAAAGAATTATTTCGTTTGTTGTTCTGTTTTCCTATACTTTACAACAGTCCCGAAAAATCTGCGTACCTACTTATAAATGGATTATTGTAGAAATTTAAAACGACTTTCATCTACTAATTAAAATGAAAATGAGACAAATAAAATGAGGCAAAAAATTATGTCTAGGTTAAATTAAAAGTATATGTCTTCATGTTTTATATTACTATAATAATAATTATCAATAATAAAAAACTAAAGAAAAACGATAGCTGCTCCAGGTGAGGCTCGAACTCACAACCCCGGCATTGCTCACGAACACTGTCTTATAAGTACCGTGCGCTAACCAATTGCGCCACTGGAGCGATGACTCGGTTTACGAAATTGACGCTCGGTTGCCTAGTGACTTCATCCTCCCGCCCCTCTGCCCGCGCATGCCCTTCGGACGTCTGTTCAAAGTTAGCTATAAAAATATGTTCACTTCGAAACAAAATTACATTATGTAAATTGACTTTTTATATCCTTTTTTTAACTGTATGTCAGCAGTTAGCATGTGACTGTGTTTAATTTTATTTATCAGTAAACTATAATCTAACGCCTGTTGTTATGAGGTCATAGTACAATTTTATCGGACTGACTAGTCTGTTATTATTACTTACATCACAATGATTTTACGACGCACTGAGGAAATATTTTACATACGAATTTGTAACTTCAAAGACAAACATTTTCAGCGAATCTATAAAATAATTAAATTAATCAGAGCCATAATCTGTTTTTAGGGAGAAACGGGGATCCGGTCCTGTAGGTAATAGTCAGAATAAATAACTTTTTCGAATGTGAATGCCCAAAATTTTATAAAAATAATTTAAATTTTTTAATAATTTAATTTTCTATGAAATGGCAAACATATGCAAATAAAATATTTAATTGTGTTTTATTTAAGTGTGAATATAATATTAATAAGTAAAGTAGAACGATCAAAATTCAAAAAAAAGTAAACGTCCATAATTTTAATTTAAATAAGTATTTCTTAAAGCTTGTAGCCTCTACCAATACGCATTGGAGCAGCGTGGTGGAGTATGCTCCAGGCCTTCCCCGGTTGTAGGGAGAGACCCATGCCCAGCAGTGGGACATAAAAAAAGGGTTAAAGGCAAAGCTTGTAGAACATTAAACTTAATTTTAATTAAAATCTTGTTTTAAAAAAGTTTGTATCGGCTGCAATCTAGATTTACGAACACACACATAAACAAAGTCCCAATAAAATCCATTTATAGACACTGACCGAAAAAAAAACCGCGTAAGTATTAAAAAATAAATTAAGCAACATTGGGCTCGGTCAGGATTTAAGTAGGTAGGTACAGAAATTAGTTAGCCTTTCAAACCACAGCTTGTCTTTCATTTAATGTAAACTATTATATTGATGATCTACAGTACACTTATCTAAGGCTTGTCATTCTATAATAAGTCTTACTTGTCATTCAAGTAAATTTAAAACGGAAGCCGTAGCAAACAACGCGCGCCGTGTCAAGGCGGAGGCGCGGCCGTGCTTACACCAGCGGCGACGCAGGCGCAGGTAAGTGAACAATAAACGATGTTACTCGATAGGCCATTAACATATCATTTTGTTGAGCACTAATCGAATGCCCGCAAGCTCTGCGCCACGTGTGCCTCGCCAGTTGTAGCTCGCCGCCTACGTAACGTTGTATTTGTAACTAATCATATTATTATGGTACGAGTACGGTCTATATGGATGGCCTGATGATAAAAAACTGTTACTAATACTAAATTTATAGTCTTTAAAACTTGCAATTTTCGCCGTAGAAATGTCTTTTAGTTACGAAGATTCCGCAAGCGATAAATTAATAAGTACAGACGAGTATTATGTAAAAGCGTTAAGGTGTTCAATTAGTTAATTAATTCAATTAATAAGTCACAGGTGTATTTAGATTAATAATATTGTGAGGCGAGTTAAAATTAACCTTATTCTGATTTCTGATACGCTTACGTTTCTTCTTTATTTGTTTAGTTATCTGATTATATTACATCTAAGTAAATTAAAAAGTAATAATCAGATAGTTACCATTAAGATTGTTGATTAAAATTTTCTATGACCTGCTTGAGTCACCTTTGTGACACGAATATCAATAGCGGCGAGTACTTACTTATAGCAATGAGTGGATATATCGATCGGCGGCAAACTGACTGATCAGCCCGATTGAGCAGGACAATTGCCCTTAATGAAAGTAATTAACACGACGCGATCGGCCGAAGTCGATAACGGCCTGCCACGGTGCGCCTGCGCAACCAGCCGACACCACAATGTACGCCTAAATCAACCCACACACCCGCTTTAATTAGAAAATAAATCTGCTCTTTTGCTCTAATCGTTTTAGTTACTTTGCTATAGTAATTGTTTAACTTCTTTCTTTTATTAAACAGGTTCTCTATACATCACAGTGGTTTGCTGTTAGCCGGAAAGATGCTAGCTGTTGAAGCAAGTTTACCAATTTTTTCTTATGTGTAGCACGTTACAACACTATACAGAAACTTATAAGTAGTGATTTATTATTTTTTTTAAATGATTTCAAATTAATATTAAAATTAAATATCTTATTTACTATCGCATCTTTTAATTATTTTAACTAAGAAACACTTAATAGGTACAAAATTATGATACATAACCACAAACAAATTTATGATGTGTGCCTTGCCAGCGTTTTATAACTAACTTTTACTTGTAGCACAAATAAGAGAAATTCCAGTGACAGTAAAGATAGCAACAATTGCGGCGGATCGCGATATTTCAGGTGTTGCAGGTAAAGATGATCTTGTTCAATCGACTCGCATTATTTAAAATCGACTCGTAATAAGCCATGTGCAGATTTCGTGAGAATATTGCGTGGGAAAGTCCGATCTTCTTTGTGATGGGTACAAAGTTCCATGCGACTAAGCCTTACAGTTGTTCCTGCACGCCTTTATTTCCCTACATTTTCTTATATCTCGACAAGTTTAGATCAAGGTTACGGCTTTACGTTTATCTTTATGGGCTCTGTAAATCAAGAACAAATTTATCGATAAAATGGTATAAAGCTAATAGTGCGACTTGTCGGTATGTTTGTTTAAGATATTTCACAGATCCTTGAACAAATGTAAATAGCTCGGAATCATATTATAAAATACAAACTTATCTTGTCCAAATTTTTCAAGGTTACCAGATCAGATTTTGAAATAGTTTATCGTAACTAACCATGCCTTTACCAATGGTTAGTTATATCCATGAAATATAAAATGATTCTCTACAATCTCTACATACCATTATATTTAAAATATGTTTTGGAATTTGATTAGTTAATTTTTATAAGTAAGGCCGTTAATGTTTAATAAATTACTTTTATCTATCCTGGTTGCTTAAAATCTAATTAAATTACTAATTAGACTTTATGAGCCTATGACCTGAAGTCGAAACTGGGCCGTACCTTTATGCAACTGCTATGTGATTAACCTCTCATCGTTCGTCTTTACTTTCGATCACAACAAATGCGCACGATTGTTGATTGAACTGTAGTGAAAAATGGGTACATTGTGCTGCGTATAACCACAAATTGATGTAGGGGGCAATAAACAGCAAATTCATACTTAAATTTGCTTAAATAGTCGAGTCTTTATAGTTTAACATTGTTTCGCTGAAGTATGTGAACGTTCGATTCGTCTGGCGACACGTGACGCCTGCAACTAGTGCATACAATTGCAGAAATGTCACGTGTGCTGACTCGTTAAATATTTTTACCGAAACAAGATATACTTACTCGTAACATTACTCTTCACTTGGCAATCACCGCTCTTTTTTCCCAAATATTTTAACATAACCTTGATTGATATCAGACCTTACATGCGAGCGATATAGACTGGGAGAAATTTTAAACCTGCGTTAAAGATGATGTCATTAAGGTAGTAATGAATAGCTTTAATAAAAACGCAAGAAACGATCAGGCAACATAAAGGAATTCCTCTTCGAACGATGAATGGTCTGCGGGCATCATTCTTATGCGAGCATGTCGATCGTTTTGTTTGATTGTATATAGGTACTTAATGAAAAAGCGCGTTTACTCTCAGGTGCACACCTGTTAAGGCGCCGAGGCCGTGGGATTACAGCAGCAGGTAGAGCTGCGCAAAACCTCCGCATTGTGCTAACCGGAGTGGTTTTTATTTACTTACTTTACTCGTTTTGATCCTATACTGACATAACTTACTTTCACGTCTAAAGATTAGAAATTTTAGAGCAATCGAATTATTAAACAAATTTATACCTATATATCAATAGTAGAAGTGAATGCATATTATAATTTAGGTAGTTATCCATAATTTAAATCTGTTAATGCACATTGTAAATGCATTAACATTATTATGCCATTATCATCCAGTGTTGGCTTGGAGAGAATGTCATTAGGCATTTATGTTCGCCCTATGTTCTTCATTATTTTTGAGCATGAGGAACATGGGGTTTTAATTTGATTTAAAATTTACGTTATGAAAATATATAAAAAATTAGACCGAACAGCCTTTAGCTAGACCTCGAGGATTAAATAAATAACATGTACCTACTTAAAGATTTCGAGCGTAATACATATAAAGTTTAAGCCCACCTTGTACAAGCGTGGAATTCAGATCGGTCATGAGATTTTGTTTTACCCGCCTTATGCAGGCGAAACATAAAGAAAGCACGAAACGTTTTATGTGTAGGTAGAGGCCTACTCAGATATGTGCTTTCCGTGTTTCAATTTTTGCCCATATCAGGCAGCGGTGGTGTGCCGCCGCTTGTAGACAGATTCAGATATGCTAAGAACGTGCAGATCGGAGCCGCGGCGCATGCGCATGCTGCGACAGTTGCGGGCGCCCGACTAAGTCCGTAGGCGTGTACATCGCGCAGCCACCTCGCGCTATCCAGATTTATATGTTTACTTGTTCCGACATCTCGACAGTGACTCTACCTGCATACTGGTCTATATAAACCACCAATTCCAAATACAACTTAACTAAAATTACATACACCTAAACTCTCGCTCGATATTTACCTACTAAAATATTTCTACTTAAGAACCTACAATTTCTCATGACTCTTTTGTATGACCAATAATTTTTATATGTTTTTTGTAGCAAAATCTAAAATATTTCTTTTACAAAAGCTATTCAATAATCGGGTATGTGTGATTTAGTGCGTTGTTGATTTTATCCACATTCCGCGCCGTTGTACAATACGCAGAATGGCGTAATGCGAAATTCCATTAAGCTTTTGAATGCGAATGGAAGAACATTTTGGAAAAAATTCGAAGCTCTGAAACAGGTTATTGTTCAAGCCTTAAGGTGGAACAATCACACTGTTGTGTTTCCAGTTAACCGTGACAAACTGAGATGTGTAAAGGTACCTGTGGATTTACTTTGATTCTGTAACCTGAAGATACGACGCCGACTAAGGTTAGTTTAGGTAGGTGACTACCATATTGCAAGTGGTGTCGTGGAACACTTTTTATAGGAGAGTTTTAAGTAATTTTTTTTGAAGTAATGTTAATTTTGTTATTGTAATTAATTGTAGTATAAGGATGTTTCACATTAAAATAATATAGTTTACTAGTTATTGTGAGTTCTAGTCAGAGCAGAGATAATAATATGAAAATCGTCTTCAAGTTTCAAGTTAAAAAGTAATGAACAATTAAAATGGTTAAGATTACTTAAGGTTAAAAAAACTAAAACATACAAAAGAGTGGGCAAAGGAAGTGACTCAGAAACACGCCATAATTTAAAGTTTTACTTATGGGTTGGGTTACCTATATTATGTTTGATTTCTTTTCAACGCCAATGAAGTCGCCGGTATCAAAAAATCATTTATTACAAAATAAATAAATAAGATTATATAATAATATATATTCATATACTTATTTGTAAAACACGTACATATTTATACACACATTCCTAAGTATTTCATCCTGAAACAAAATAAACATATTATTATATTGTCTTAGTTTGTAATAGAACAACGAGCCAAGCATGAAATAAAAAAGGTAGGTATGCTGACCTGTCATATTATTATAGATTTAGACAAACAATGAATTATTATATTTCACAGATTAACACTCGCCTGTAGTTTAATTGTGCGTGTTAATTTGGTCACATTCCTATACCAGTCTATCGCTATAAACTGAGATTGATGTAGAGAGTAATTTCATGTATATAAAATATTATCACGTGGTGACCGATATTCAAGTATGGTCGTGATCGGGTATGTGATATTCATAAGTGTGCTAGCCCGATAGCGCACGTCCGAGGTCCGAGAGATGCGACAACGACGTGCGGATGTCCTCGCTCGAGATAAGCCACCTTAACCTGTCTCTCTTATCTGCACATTTTTGTCAACAGTTCCTATGCAAATATGATCCAGGAACACGGACCAGATACAGAGAGGACGGACTGACGAAGTGTAAGTAAAGAGATACAAGATGCAAGCAAAAGTTAGTTAAAGCAGGGGTGGGCGTGTTGTCAATATTACGTGAGAAGAAGATCGAACCAGGTGAAGCGGGGATTCGGAGGCGTCAAAACCAGGCTCTCTATGTCCAGAAAGTATTAAATATTTTGGGCCCAATTCCATACGTAGGTACATAAATACCTACAGTTCAGTTTAACAAAAATCGCAAGCGGAAAATAAATGATTAATGTTCATGCGATTGAATTAAGGTTAACGCCTTGGTTTTTATTTCTTTTTATTTTTTCAGATTGGAATTTATTCGCAAAGTGCAATTGACCAAGCAGGCTTGTGACACGTCACGAAAGAACTGGACCTATTCCAGTTTCGAACTAAGTTATTTCTTTTGTTCCTATCGCTTTCTTGAGTAATGTAAGCAAGTTGCGTAGCTTACAAATTTTAAAGTTTCTTCAATCTACTTATGTTTCATTTGCATTAACATTATTTAGTATACACAATTAGGAAGAAGTTGATATTCACATTAGACAGGTTAGTAGGACCTATAAAGATGTTAAAAATAATATTTTAATATTAAGTTAATCCTTTATTGATTTTCAACAAATTACTTATAGCGAAAAAATTATTAAAGTTAGATTTATTTCTAAGTGACTCAACATAAATTATTGTGGACATAATGGTATTAAACTCAAAACTCTCTTGTAAGACGTTGTTGACAGTTGAGACGAGTACTTACCTACTTGTTTGTTTATTTTATTTTACTTACAATCTTAAATATTAATTATTCTTTTTAACAATGAAATGATTGCATAATTATAGAATTTATAATGAAATGTTATTCTTACGTCTCGATCACTTGACAGAAAGTAGATATTATTACAGTGCTTAGTTACATAAATAGATATTGGCGAAGGTCGTGATAAGTGCGATGGCGGATCACTTCCGGCCGCGTGGTCGGCACGTGCGGGGGCGCAGGATGCGCACATGGGACCTTCCCACCCCTCTATATCACACAATTCAATAAAAAAGGATACTGCGCTCGAAACACGTAATTGCTATGGGAACTAAATATTTTAAGTACAGTCAATGATCATAATTTATTTCATTCATAGCCTTTTCAATATACACATTACGCTCGTGGTAGTAGTAGTATAGGGTAGGTAAGCTATTTTAAATAGAAACATTGAAAAGATTTGCAGATGTTTCCAGATATATGTACCTATTGTATTTGTAAGTAATATAATATTCTCATGTAAATAGTCGATTTTAACATTATGGGAACTGCATTATGGCTTTAATATAAAGCTTATAGGTAGGTAGGACTCCTATTATTAATGTCAGTCGAGGGAGTATTACTTGTTTTAATGATTCAGATAAACTCATTACCATTATAATTTAATTATTGTTTTTCTACCTATTAGTATGTTTATTTTATGCATATATAAAATACAAAATCTGTTTTAGCCTGCATTGATTTATTAGCAGCCTAAGATGGCTACTCATAAAGCAATTTAATTTACAAATAAAAAGTGGTTACGAAAGCACAACATAAAGAGGAATCTTTCCTGATGTGATAAACGGCGACGTTCATAAAGGTGAAGAAAAAAATTAATTCGTGAATTCCTTAAGTTATTGGCACAAAAAGGGAAAATTTAAGACGTGCCAAGCAGACAATACGAAGTGGAGTTAATCTTGCGGCGATCAATAAACTCTCTGATTACACATTCATGTAATACCTCGTACCTCACAAAGATATCCCTTGTCGCGAGTGCGACCGATGCGACCGATGTGGGCTGTAGCCATGCGGCTTTATTTGGGTGCGTGACCAAATTATGCGAATATTAAGTACGTTGAAAATGTTAAAATGACTGTACACTGCGTTTTAATCACGAAATTAAAGAGCTACTTAAATTTATTACCCATTCCAATCCTCCTGCTAACAGGCAATAAATATGTTAAATTTTTTATCTTTCTGTTTTGGGATAATTACCTACCTATTTTTTTTCTACAGAATAGAATAGTGTTTAAAGTATGTAACAAAATTAAATGAAATAAAAATCAGTACGCATAACTTCTGCATTCTACAAAAAATACTTAAGGTGACGTTATTTTTATTTATTTATCTACTTTTATTTATAGGAGATTGTGATTAACAGCTGATTTCACACACAACAGTTGGTTTAGGAGGGAATCCTTTTGGCCGACATAAAGCTAAAAGTCTGTTTGGTGGTTAATAGAAACGACAATATCGTTTTTAGATCATTAGGTTCGCATTAAAGATGAAACTCAATCTTTAGTTAACTTTAGTTAAGATTAATTTGAAAAATTAAGCACGACTTTACTGTATATCTTCTAGGTGTATGTCTTTCTAGGCGTTTTATATCGTTAGAATTTTATATATATACAAAAAGCATCACATATTTAATATCGACGTTATGTAAGTATTTACGTTGAACCTAAATAAATACAAGTTTTATCAAGCGCACTATTTATCACTATTTGATGTCCTTGACATGTGGAACGAAGCAACAATGTACCTACATAGGTATTTGAAAATACATATTAGTTTGACGTGTGTTTGTGTATGGGTTGATAAAGGTGATATTGGGCATGTGGGTCAGTGAAGTATGGAGGACGAACAACAGATCGCGATTCGCTTAAAAAAATATGCCAGCTGACCGTTTCCCTTGCATTGCCGTTATAAATTGTTTACGGGATGGCCGGACTGAGAGGTGACACCAGTGAAATAGGTCCATCTGTTGAATTAGAACTGTGTTGCCGGTGGCCGAGCGTCATCTGCGATCTGCCTTCCTATCCTTGTTCCGATATTAATGGAAGGATTAATTAACGACACCTTGTTTCGTTGTTTCATTTTAATGGACTTAGAATTGCCATCAAGTTTTCGTTTTAGAAGTTATGCGCAGGTAAAACATTTGGACAAGATAATCTTTTTAAGTTATCTTATTAAGATATTATGTTGATATACCTGAAGTTCATGAATAATAGTATACCATTTTAATGAAGCTATATATTTCACCTCACATCATCCGAGATTATAAAACAGACACACAGATGCATTATGCAAATGCAACGGTGTTGCCTTAAACAAAACCTTAAAAGGAGGCAACGTACGTATACACTCATATGAGTAAGAGGTGTTACCTTACCTCACATTTCTATAGAGATAAGGCCTCTGTTCATAAGCATGTGAATGAAGTTAATAAGCCTTTATTCGGATGCGTAGCCACGAATCAAGGCGACGATCTCACGTAGTCTCCACAAAGACGCAGCGTTTGACAAACGTGTAGTTCTTTCGACTTGTTTCCGATGACACATCTCACCTCTTCATCACTCATTTGAAACGGGTGACCATAGAAAC
>DWQL01000173.1:0-18754 GCA_018231265.1 Noctuana haematospila | reverse complement strand
CATCCGAGGTGTCGAACAAGGATGGTCGGGGGGTTCTTAGGCGTTCGGGTGGGGTGGGGGGGGAGTTAGCTGGCCCCCCCCCCCTTTCCCCCCCTTTCTTGCAAAGGACAATTGTTATTGACTTACAGTCAAATACACTTGAATACTAAGACTACTGCAGTTTTTAAAAAAAAAATTTTTTTGTTAATTATTTTTACTGAAGCTATAATAAAACCCTAAATATTATGTTACCAAAATTATATACCTAATAATGTATTTTATTATTACTATATGTTGCTAGAAATCTCTACGAGATATTACGTATGAGAGTGCCGCCTAGCCTATGGGAAATCAAATCCATTATCTAGTCTTCGGTGCACGGACGGAAGCGCGATGGTTGGTTGGCCTAATTTGATATGTATAAAGTATTGAAATCCCAAGCCCATTCTAGATGGACATCTCCAGGATACCGTTAATGCATACCGTCCCCAAGGACTTCGTGTCTCGTGGCATACAGGTAATATTGCTAAGCCACACACTATACATGAGTTGATAAACTCCATAAAGATCCAAATGATATGAATATTTTTAACAGTAGCAGGATAAGAGAGGAGGGTTGTATTCCAGAATATAATTTTGCTAAGCAAAATCAACCGCCTACAATATTTAGTAAGCAGAAGGTTTAGTTAAAACAAAGATGACATATCACAGTATCACTTTGATAAATTAGGTGTCTACCATTTTTTCGATAGAAGCTAGAGAAGCTAGTAATCGGTACGCTAAAACAAAAATCAGGACTAGATAACTTGAAATACGGCATAGTAATCACGTAAAATGGTGTTCCTGAAGCAGGAATGAAGCCAACGTCACCGCCAGTGCACCGCTTAATCAGGGCTGGACCGCCCGCCCTATATTTGCGTATGCAAAGAGACTCCGGCCGCATTAACTATGCCATATAGCCAACGTAGCGTGCACCGATTGGGCAAACACATATCTGCATTATAAACAGCGTTCGGGCGCACAAACGCGCAATGTGGTCGGCCTTTACCGGCACACGACTAATCAACGAGCTGACCTTCCGCAGCCGAACAAACGCTACACCACACTCAGCTGCTCCTCTCAATCGAAAATAGACACACATCCGCTTATTTACACGTGCTGCCGCGCAAATATGCTCTGACAACTGACTTCTGCAAAAACCGAAACCGTGAACCGGAGCATTATTCAAATAAACAGTCTCATTATCGCTTAATAGGTCAACATGGCATAAACAGCAATAGATCGCCACATCACCCTGATGTTTAATAAAGCAGAACAGATCACAACCACTGACGTTCTAACAGTTTCTGTGCATGCATGTGCAGTGAATCGATTAAAACTTTCTACTTTCCACGTGCATAGGCACTGCACTCACATTAATAGAAAATCCTAACATATTTCTTCGCCTCCTCTCCACTAGAGCGGGTAAAGAAAGCAGTTAACTGCAATTTATTATTTTAAAAAATTTGCATTTACTATAGGTGTTAGCGACATAACTGTAAATTCGAAGCTGATTAAAGATATATCAAAATTTCAATAGCAAAAAAGAAATGCTGCAGATGAATAAATATTCGCATGATTTAATTTCCATAAATTAAAATATTCATAAAAATTAGAAATTAAAATTTTCTAATTTTAGATAAAACATAGTCTGTTCTGTAGTATATTAGTTAGATACACTTTAATCTGTAAATATATTATGCCTTGTAAGCATCAAAAATTATTTTGGCATGGTAAAAAATGTACCTAAATGTACCACCTACCTACTGTTGGAAAATGAAACAACATTTTATGTATTTCTTTTTAATTAACTCTTACATCACTTTATTTTAAAACAATTAATTTACATCTATAACCGTAGTCGCAAATAAATAAATTACAAAATAAATTATTTACTGACATAGATTTGAGAACAACTTGGACGACGGGTTGTCGGAAGTAGGTTGCCCACTACGTGGACGTTACTTTGGTTTGAGGTCATTTGTGGGGTCAGGGTGGTGGCCAGGAAGTTGGCTGGCGGATGATCAATGGCAGTGGGTCTACGCGGTTTCAGTCGTCTGCTCGTAGTACCGGTATGGATCCACAGCTCCTGATTTCACTGGCCTCACCACATATAGATTCCGCCTTCGAATTAAAGACTAGAATTAAAATATTAGGAATTAACAAACAATGTCAGTATTTTAATATCAGTTTATTTTGAGTATTACATACCTACTATTAAGAATAATAATATTTTTAGATGATCTCTCTCTCTCTTATGATAGTGTATCTATCTACTCGTATCTGAATGGTATTTTTTCGGTAAGACACTAATATTATAGAAATGTATTGTTTAAAAAATTTACGTCTATTTACTTTAAATTTTAAAATTTTATTTTACATTTAAATTTGAAGCATTACCTGTGATGACCATCTGCATGAACTTGGAAAGTTGTTTCGCCGGTAGCGCCATCGTGACTGAATAATTTCTTCAGGGCGATAATACCGGCGATGGTCAGTGCCACCTTACTGGCGATGAGGGCTTTGCCGGCAATAAGTGCCAAGGTCTTCAGAGCCATACCTCCCACAATGCTAACGGTTGTGAAAATACCGAGCAATAGGTAAGGCAGGACCTTTTTACCTAAAGAGAACATTCAACATTAATTTCTTGTTATAAATTTCTATATGTTTATTTCAGAATTACAAAACCTTTGCATTGATATACATACCTCTACCTCTACCTTCTGAAGCCATATCCAATGAAATAGTATGTGTATTCATCAATTGCTCGAATTTACTACGTAACATGGAATCGAGCTTCTCTTCATTTGTCATACCAGCGAGGAAACGAGGCTCCGCTACAGCGGCCGGCGCGTCAGCCTGCTTTACCAACGACAGCCCGTCGGCGAGCTGTACGCTATCCTGCATCATACAATAAAACATTAAACATCACTATTATGTTTTCACTGCACATTTATTTCCACACTATTTCACTGAATTCACCTGCTCCACTGCCCTTGAGATCGCCTTTAAAGCTTTGCCCTTTAAACACGTTGTTAAGTGTTTCTGTGCACTGCAATCGTCGTATACTTTTTGTAAAACAGCAAACTCAGCCGAGGGCCACCATGAACTTTCATCGGCTCTACTACTTTCTACTTCATTCTGTTCGTAATTTTCAGCTTCCATCCTTCGAGATCTTCTAGGTCCGTGAACATGACCGGAAACTAAAGCTGTACAGATGACAGAAACGACGGCTATCCGAAATGATGAGCACATTTTCAGTTACGAATTACGCACACAACACTAACGTTAAAACTTTGACGTATATCAGGGTGATCTAACGGCGACTGACGGCCGGTGCAAGTGGTGCGATCTTATATCGGCTAGCCACTTCGCTGAACACTACTACGGCACCACCAAACATCCGCCATTCCGCACCAATTCTCGTGCACGCGTACTTATGTAACTGAACTTGAAAATGATTGAGAACCATTTTCCAAGTGAATTTCTCCGATACAATTTATGACAAAAAGCGAGACGTATACGTTACCAATTAAACTGTGTGTAGTATATCTAGTTTAGTGTGTGTGGAATAGTGTAATTACGAATGGGCTTGCGTGTGCCGTGAGGTATATTTGGTCCCACGTTTCACTCACGGACGGCCGGCTTCAGTCTGTTAGTCGCAGCCCCAGCAACTGAATACACTATTATTTCAGTCTCTATCGATAGATCCACAGGGTGCAAGTTCGATATGCAGTAGTAGACCCACACCTGGCCACATGCAGGTGAATAGCGTGGGTGAGGATGTACGTCAAAATAAGGAACAATATGTATTTACGATTGTAATATGAAAGTAAAAGCTGTACTTACTGAATCATTTTGTTTAAAGTAATTGGGTAGGTACTTTTATGTGTTACATGAAACTTAGTTTTTATAGGCCACAGATTTAGTCGAAATAGTTCTTTTAATGTAGGTACGTATATAATATATTATGTTAATGTCAAATTTTGGATGTTAAATTGGAACCACTTCCGGGCCTTCACAAGAAAAAAGACGAAAAGTGTCGGTTAATCACTTTTTCTTAGTATAAGAATTACGAACATGTAATCAGTAAATAGAGACCAATTTTTACATATTATTAACATTACATAAAACAAAAAATGTGTAATGGAAAATCATGTTGTGTTGAAATACATAGTAATAATAATCGTAGGTACCGTACAAATGTTCGTTTGAAGCATATTTGTAGCAGTATGTGGGTACCTACTTAGAGAAATGATATTCTTCTGGTCACATCTAAAATGGAAATTATGACATCTAGGCCACTATTGGCGAACTTTTTCAGTGTCCCTCATGTAGTATGTTTCTTTGAAGCAATATTCTAAGATGTACATCTTAGAAAAAAATCATACAGATCACTCATCCATCGTATAGTTAGGTATTCGTGTTACTAAAATCGGAATGACACGATAAACCATGTTAAAATCAAAGCTTTTATACCGCCATCTAGTAACTTTAGCAGAAACTATATCCATACACTACAAGTTAACCCAGTGGCGACATCTTCTAAAGTTGTCATATTTGAATTCAAAGTAGATTAGATACACCTCTAATCTGTTTGACGTGCCTACATGACACGCAGTTTAAGTTTTTACCACCATACGAAAATTACATCTTCATATCCTACTGTCGCTTTTCAGAACTAAGAATTGTCCACCACGTTAATCTACAAAATAGGTACTTGATTATGCCTTAGAACATTTTTATAGAATTTTTAATCAAGCCCACTATCATACAGTAATAAGGTTTCTATATTGTAATGCTATTTACATAAAGTTTAAAGGTTTTTCATCTTGAAAGAAATTCTCGTAGATACCCCTTTGTCCTTTCCTTCCTCTGGATTTTAACTTATTTTGAGGGTACTTGAGTAAATGAATATTAAGTTCATGCACATAATTATGCTTCTAATCTAATCTACACTCTAGTACTCTGTGACTGCACACGATTTGAAGCATTGATATTATATATTTAAAGAATGGAAATACATTGTACATAAGTGGAGTAAAATACAATCATAGACTTGGTGCTAGCACCCTACTAGGTAGGGTTGTAACAGGACCTCGTCTCCGTTCCGTTCCTGCTGAAGTACCTTAAAAAAATCGTACCACCGCATCCGTCTTCGTCAGTTTTGCAAATTTAGAACGTTTTGAGATTATTATTATTATTTTACATCGTCATCATGTCAATGTAATGTCACATGTCGGTGGTGTTGTCAATTATGTCAAGTGTCAGGCTGTCATGTCATTACATCTCTCTCTTAAGTCGGTGGTACGTAGTACATTCTATGTAGTCTGTGGTCTTCTCTTCTTGATCTTGCGTGTGACGTGTCGTGTCCAACCCAACTGTCAGTTGTCACTGTCCGTCTATGTCTGTATTGTCTGTCTAGGTAGACAAGGAAATGCAGTGTTTTATCAGCAGATTGGCGCAATTAATTAATTAAACAATTGCTAAGTCAGTTTGTTATGAAACGAGAATTGATATGTTTTGCATACAATTGCAATCATACAAACAGTAGAGACCACGGAAGAAAAAAACAAGTACCTAGAGGGAAGTTCTTTACAACTATTTGACGTGTGGCTCATTAAGCTCATTTTTGGAGCATATGCCACTCAATTGCGATTGTATCATAAGTGTTATACGAAGTAGCCACGCTTGTTACTTGTTAGGAGTGTAGGACTATTTTGTCATTTTATTTTATCTATCTTTCTGTTCCATGACAGACTGGTTTGTGCACCATAATGTCACAGACTGAAGTAGCTGATCTATGTTTTACTGATAATGACCCTGGAGCAGTTCGATATGGAAATTTTATAAATTACTACTCATTTCATAGTGCAAAAGAAAGGATAGGAAATTTACATCCATGTATGTTCCCGACAATTCTTTCTGATGAAATAGTATGCTTGGACATTGGTTGCAATACTGGAGAACTAACTAACGATTTATTTCAATACATGCAATTATTTGTGTATTCAAATTCAAAAATAAAAATATTGGGAGTGGATATTGACTCAACACTCATAGAGAGAGCTAAGGAACATAATAACAACCCAAATATAAATTATATTTCACTGAACATAACAAGTAGTGAAGAACAAAACATTATAGAACAATATATACAAACTAGTAACAAACAAAAATTTGATATTGTTTTCTGTTTCTCTGTCACAATGTGGATTCATATAAATAACGGGGATGATGGACTACATGAGTTTCTAAAATATCTTAAGTGTATCACGACTTCAATTATTATAGAACCGCAACCATGGAAATGTTACAGGAAAGCTCAAAGGAGATTGAAAAAAGCTGGTGGTAATTTTCCTCTATATGGGAAACTAAAAATAAGGAGTGATGTTGACAAATATATTGAAAACATTTTACTAAAGAGTGAAATGACAAAAGTCTATGAGTCACCCAGTTCATCTTGGGATAGAAGAATAGTAAGCTTTCACAATCAGATACCAATTCAAGATTGCTTAAACAATAGTTTTAATGAATCAGATCTAAGGTAACTCTCTCAAAATGGTACCTAATGATACAGCTGTAGGCATATTAGAACTTCATAAAATCAGTTATCGGGCAACTATTATACCAATTCAAAGAACTCAAGTATGTGTCACAGTCTATCTAATTAGTTAATTAAGTGTTGAAGACTGCTGGCTGATGTAACTGATGTTAGCAGAATGGCAAAATTTATAATAAAACTAATTATAATCTAGTAAAAAATATTATTTTATAATAAGAAAAATTTCTTATAAGCACTTGTGTTTTATTACATATCTCTTTTCATTTACATTAATTCCCCATATTGACTCAATCTACGCAATGTACACCACAGAGTAAATAATAAGAATGGTCAGGCTGGAGAAACCACTCTGGAAAGGCAGCCTCTACTATGATCAGATGCTCATACCTAAATCTAGGATATTGATGAAGAGGCATATTGTTTGCTCATAGTTTTCAATTAAAGTCTATAAATATAACTTAAAATGATGTGTTATGCCATTATTACTTGTATGACAAATTGACAACATGTAATAACAAAAAATGCCTAAAATTAATAAAGTAAAATACTTTATTTATATATTTATATTGTAACTTAAGATAGAAAAAGAGTTAGTATTGCCTTAATTCATAATTACCTCTAAAATATGTCCTGAATAATAATTCTTCATTAAGAAAATCTTAAATACCTACAACATAATATTGTCATTTAATATTAACAACAATACCTATGTTATTTCCATTCTCATTTAACACAAGTAAAATCAGACATGACATTGTCATGAAACAAATAAATGGCTTTAAATGATATAGGTAATTTATGTAGCTCACTGAGAAAGGTTGAGAAGGCCATGTGTAACATTACTTAGCCATTTCTGTTAAACCAATAGGCTAATAAAAAGTTATTTTATTATGTATGTACAGTATTTAACAGTAATAAGTAAAAAAAAATATACACTTAAGTGTGTTCATGAGATTATGACACAGCTTCTTCTGTATTTGTTTCGTATTCAAGTTTCACATTTGAGGTATCTACTTCTATTTCAGAGTCTGGAGCATTTAGCATATTTAGTGTGACCTGAAATTAAAAGTAATAACAATCAAAGTTTTTAGAAGGAAATTGCTAGGATATTAATAAATGTAATACTTTTATTATTTACCTGCCCTGCATTAGTACTTGGTGCTGTTGTTTTTTCATCAACTGCTTTCCTCTTAACTGGAGTTTTGGCTTGACTGCTACAAAAATACAATAATTTTTAAACACAAAAGTAATTCTCCCGAGTCTAAGGAAAATTCAATGTAAATTTCGAAGAATATTTCTATAATCAAATTAAGATTTTGTGCAGAGGCTTTAATATTTTAAATGCAATTAATATAAAACTTATCATAATATTACAATATTTTTAAATATATTTATGTAATTAAAGAGACTTCAACCTGGCCTGCTGCTCTGCCATGGGATGCAACAACATAGTCATATCTGCTAATTTGTTGAATGCAGCTCCCGCCTCAGTAAATATTTCACCCACCTAAAGTTTGAAACAACAGATGCATTTAAAGATGCAATAACACATTTTTTTATTAAAAAGATTGAAGTAAACATATTAAAATTTTAATAGAATAAGTAAGACTATTCACAAAGTAATAATTACCAATATAATGTTATTAGTCAGTAATTTTCTAAAGTTAAAAGTCAGAAGGAAATTATGGCATTTAATGTTTTATGCATTGTTTAACTTGTAGTAAAACTTCATAATCACTTTAGACCTTCTTAACCTTGCCTATGCCTTACCTAGAAACTAATACTACAGAATGGTATATAAATTCGGTCATATGGCTAAAAATTCGTTATTATTAAATATGTATGTACATAAGGTTACATATTGACAATAAAAAATGTTTTTTTTTCTCTTTTCTTTGGCTTCACGCATTTTGCGCATTTGCCATTTTCAAAAACGGAGGAAACAAAATTAAAAAATGTTATCACTATTAGAATCTGACAAGTCTATAGCAATGGTAAAATTTGATAGTGTTAGTTACTTTTCTATCTAAAATGTTATTCAGAACCAAAACATAAATCTAATCTAGTGAAACTCTATGTAAAACTTGATAAATATACTGATTACCTTGGCTGCCGAACTGTTCATTTTGATTTAAAACAATATTTTACTTATCTGATCTGTAAATGGTATCCACAAAAGCAATACATTCACTACATTACAAACAAATCTACAACTAAGTAAATTATTATAAATATAAACAAAATTATAAGGTTGGTTTGGTATGTATGTAACTTTGTAAAATAAAATGGTAGGAAAACAAAAAAGGAAGACAGACAGTCACACAGACGTCACAGAGTCTGTAACACAGACTACTTATAGCTTAGAACCTTGATTGAACCACAGACGAAGACTCGAAGGATACTTCGTATCCTTGAACAGTGTCCAATATCTATGTCCAGTGACTGTTCCAGTAGGCACTCATTCGTTCACATATATTACTACAGTTTTTCCCGATTTACAGCTTGTGAGCATTTGTATTCGCAAAGTTCACAAACGTAAGTGGTACAAATTGTTCAGTGTTGAGATAAATTGTGTGTTAAAATTTGTTGTATTTATTTTATTTAACTTGTTATAATAGACCGTATGATTAGGGTCTGCTACATAAAGTTATGTCTACACTAAGTACACTAAAATATTATTATCATTTTTCAGCAGCACTTAACGTAGCGCGAATAAATAAAATAACAATATTATAAAATTAAATTAACTATGGGAATACGATCGAAAGAATTAAATTGCCAGGTATCTCTTACCCCCTTAAATAAAAATTGTGCACCCTTAAATAAAAATATATAAACTTTTTTTTTCGTTTCGATTTTACGTGATTGAAACACAATTTTTCTCGCTTTTTTTCTTTATACCAAGTTTATACCAACCTTTATACCAAAGCTTTATACCAATCACTTAATTTATTATATTAAGTTAAATTTTCATCTCAACTGTTGACTGTCGCGTCGACCGAGGATGCAGATCGTTATGAGGACTTTCTGGAACGCAGTGATCTCTGTAACTCACCCAAAAAATACTGCACGGCAGAGTCGGCGGTCGGCACTCGGCAGTCGATCAGTCAGATTAGAAGTCGAGTCAAGACGTAGTACATTCTTTGTAGTCTGTGGATGTCAATTTGATTGATGTTACATGTTACATTACAAACATACAAATATTACAGTGATATAATTATATACCTACCTACTAAAGTTAGGTTAGGTACGAACTTGTGCTCGTTTTACCTAATTATAATACTTTTTTAATATACAATAAAAACATTGAATTGATTGAATACTCATAAATAATGTACCCACCAAGATATGAGCATCCTAATTATAGTATGCCGTACCAAGGAGGGCTGAACGGATCAAAATTTGGCTCAAAATGGCCAATGCAACATAGGTATCGGCCAACAAACTACAATTCAAAAGGACCATATAATTTTCAATCACAAACTACAAATGAAGAACATTGGTGTGAAACTTGCGACAGAGGCTTTCCAACTTTGCATGTACTTGAGAATCATAAAAAACAACATCAGGTACGTATTCATTTGCTATTGCTATGCTGTTGGGTGTTTTTCGGTAGACTGGCTGGAAATCTTCATTCCTATGAGGAGGACCAGCGTCTACCAATAAAAGCACTGCGTTAAAGATGAGTGCAACATGTGTTAAGTCCGAGAAATTTATATTTGGGGTTTTAAGTATTAAGTAAATCATGTTATAGTTAGTGTATGGTGTATGTGGAAGATGTTTGATCTTATTACTGTGACAGATGTCACTATGATAAGATTGTTCTACATAAGGACTGTAAACAGCATTTCCCAGTTAGTGTACTCGAAGCACAAGAATTAGCTTGCTAAAATATAAAAATACCTTGGCACCATTTATTATATAGAATCAAATATTAATTTAAATTTATATCATTGAAATCAAATCAAGCTTAACTAAGGGAAAAAGTAATTCGCTCAATACTGTTTGATACTACTAAATTTTTTCCATTTTATTACAATAAAAATAAAAGCACTTCATTATTTGTGTGGGTACTGACCACAGGTCACCTCTAAATTATGAGAAGGGATTAGGTTGTAGTAAACTATGCTGGTAAAGAGCAGGTTGGTGGAATTTACTTGTGTAAAATGGTAACTAACTAAAATATGACTTCTCTTTTAATCTGAGGTTAATTTTATTTCCTTACTTACAGAAATGCAATATTGATGGATGCCAGTTTGTAGCACACCCCAAGGTTATAACAAAGCACATACAAATGCAGCACTCAACAGGCTTATTTAAGAAGATAGCAAATTTGAACAAACCTGAAGACATAACAAAATGGATAGAAGAAAGAAAAAATCGTTACCCAACAAGGGAAAACATAGAAAAAAAGGTAGCTGAAATCAAGGAAAAAGTTGATAGAGGTGAAAAAATGGGCATGAAACAATGCAGAGAACACAAGTCTTCCAGAACAGGTTAGTAAGAAATATGCTTTTTATTATATTCTTTGAAAAGGCATTTGGCACGATAAATTATTGTCCAAAATTTTATCCTTTGATTCCTGGAATACGAAAATGCATACCTAGCTGAAGGGTGCTGAGGCATAAAAGTCTAGCAGCAAAAAAAAATTTTTTTATGCTTATATAAAGGCTAGCATAAAAAACTATCCCTTGTGCTGTGTCACCATTAGTTACATAACTATTTATTGATTTGTTTTGTTATATTAATTGCAATTGTCTAAAATTTCAGATAGTGGCACAAAAAGAAAATTAAACACTGAAAATAATCATCGACAACACATCAAAAGAAAATTTCAAGGGAATAAAAGTGCTGAATCAAAGCACCAAAATTCTACTGCAGATTTAGTAAAGAAACCTTATTTTCCCCAAAGAGACAATAAATTGGTTTTACCTGTAAATGACATAAGGACTCTTAAACCCTTTACTGGAATCCTTCACCTCCTAAATGAAAATGAAGATGACAATGTTACAGAGGAACTAACAAACTGTTATTCAATCGAAGATGATGAACATGCAGTAGAAGAATCAAATCAAACCTGTAATTCTACAATTTCTGAACCAATAGTGTGTGGAGCATTGTCATCATTAATGAGCAACTATGAATCTGATAATGAATCATCTCACGAAACAGAACCAAAACCAAATAATTTCGTTAAACACAATAATGCAGAGGATCAAAACAAATCTCTAATTTCTAAACACAATGTTCCGAAAAGTTCAGAGAAAAGTGATGATGAAAGTGGACCGGAAGAAATAAAAATATTGAAACTACGTAATGTAGAAAATAAAACTGAATCAAAAAGTAACAGTAATGACCAGAAGCAGACAAACTGTGATGTTCAAAAGAAAACAGATAAAACGAGGAAACATAACAATGTGTATAAACGAAGTAATACTGTTAATTTTAAACAGAAATTGCCATCTACACTTCTTGAAAAGCTTTTATGCAATGAAATACGACAAGAGCGAAATATTGTATTACAATGTATCAGACACATTGTCAAGTGTAATTATTTTGAAAAAGCTGTAGAAAATAAATAAGTTAGTTTAATTAAAATATACTCTGAACTTGGCTATTTTATTGTTCTTATACAAGTAAAATGACAATTTGGATCAACACTATTAAATTTTATTTTTAAATCCATTTTATCCATTTAGAGATCAATAAACAATGTAATAAAAGTTTCGCAATAATGTTAGAACTAAACTATAAGACTCAGACGCGTCTAAGGCATGCAGTGTTTGCTTACTAAACGCACATACGCGTCGGTGGCAGTGAATGCGAATCACTAAATTCCGTTTTCGATTTCGTTAGAAACAGCAAGAAATTTTTTACTATTATGTAGGTACTTTAGTCAGATTTTGAATTATCTTCGCAAATCAAATGTCATTAGTTTCGTTCCTCGCCCGGAAGCCTATATAGAATTTAATTTATATGATTCGAATCAAACATTGCGTATTGTGCTTTCTCGGATACTTATATTTTTGTCTGCATTACTGTTCGGGATATATTTACATCTCACAAACTTTTTGAAACGTGCGGTGCTTGTGATACATAGCACTGCAATGTTGGAGCTAGAACATTTGGCTGAATACTGACTCAATAAAGTACATAAATGGTTTCTAATATTTAACAGATATTTAAATAAAAACAAAACATTTTAATTATTATGTTTATTCTTGTCAAGAATGTTTCAAGATTGGGTAGCAGTTGCAGCAGCAGCGGCAGCTGGAGTGGTTGTTGTGGCTGCAGCCTCCTCCCGAATACGGTCTTTTTTCAGTGTTCCCATAAACGCAGCCTTGTCAGCTGGTGTCTGGAAGCGACCATGACCAAACTTGGAGGATGTGTCAATGAATTTCAAGTTGATTCTCTCCAAAGCAGCTCTTTTTGTGTGTACCCGGAGTGACTGTAACAGAAACATATAATAGTATCAACATTATGTTCTCTCACTCCTCAATTTACACACGCTTTAACTCATTTTCAAAGTTTTAGTTGAAATAATTAAAAAAAAAACAACTTTACACACCTTTCTGAGTGTTATGACACGCTTCTTAGGCCCCATGCAGCAGCCCTTGATCATGACAAAGTCATTATTGACTTCACCATAGTGGGGGAAACCTCCCATGGGAGTGATTGACTTTTCAGATAAATCATACTCAGTAGATGCATTGTTCTTAATGACCTTTCCATCCTTGGTGTGGATTCCTACAAACATTCAAAAAGCTATTAAAACAAATAAAAGAGATAAGAGCAACTCTTATTAACTAAATTTGATTTTTGCATTAAGTCACACATGCTGAAAATATAAATTACACATTATAATGATTTAATGGATTTTTATATTATTATCATTTAATTCTTTTAAAAACGTAGAACTGATTATTTAATATTTCTGATGCATATAATATTATTAAACAGTGACATACTTAAATCATAATAACAGTGTCGGCTCTGCATAATTAATTATCAAATAAATATTAAAGTACCTTGCCCAATTCTGTAGATTTTCTTGTTCATCTCAGTACGATGGTGGTAGCCCTTCTGACCAGCACGGGCTACAGTCAATGATACTCTGGAAGGATGCCATGCCCCAATACAGGCAACCTTTCTGAGACCCTTATGCGTCTTGCGAGGCAGCTTCTTAGTGTGCCAACGTGAAGTAACACCTAAAAATTGATAACATAATTAGAAATCATAAAATAATAAATAATAATCAAATTTTACATTAAAAGAATTAATAAAATCATTTACAGTTAAGTACAAGTAATATCAGGAACAACTTATTATCAACAGAAATGTGATTTAAAATACACATAAAAAACTTGATTAAACTATGACAAAAATTTCAAAACACTTAATAGTGCAGAAAATACACCTGTTGTGTGTATATGTCACAAGGCTGGATTAATATTATGGCGTCAACAAAATTATTAAAACAAACAATTTATATTTATTTACCTTTATATCCCTTTCCTTTAGTAACACCGATGCAGTCAATCATCTCATCCTGGGTAAAGTCAGAGTCCACAGACATGGGTTTCTCCAGATGTTCCCTGGCCCACTTGACTTTGTCTTCAATGGTGCCACCATTGACTTGGATCTCCATAATATGAGCTTTCTTCTGACGCTGTTTCAACAGCTTCATTTGAGTGTGAGCAATAACTCTAATGACACTGCAGTAACGGATCATCTTTTTGAAGTCCTTCTCAATGGACTTGCGGCCAAGTTCATCTTGCCATTTCTTGCTTGCCTTTGTGAAGGCCTTCTTCTTGCATTTGTACCTAATTGATCAAAATTCCAAACTACAGCTGCAAGAAAACACCACATGGTCTCTTCGGTGAGCGGAGACCACATGGCAGTAATATGCACACTGCATATAAAAAATCAAACCCTCATCTTGCGAGAGGAGAGCTGTTTAAAAAGAGATTAGTACAACTGAATTAAATAAAGAACTATATTTAATTAAACCAAAACCATTGATATCAAGATGCATACCAATTCTTGTAAAAGCGACGTCTGCAGTCCTCAGACATGTGCTCAGCCCATACAGTAAGGAGAGCGCGGAGGCCATGTGGTGTTTCAATATAACCAACAGCTCCCACGCAAACCATGGGTGGGGTCTCAATTATGGTCACTGCCTCCACTATTTCCTTCTTGTTAATCTCTAAAAAGTTCAACAGATAAATTAATTTTGCTACAATACAGCAGTTATCACAGCACAAACTACAGATTCTTTACTCAACCAAAAAGACTACCACTGCGTCAACGCAGAAATCGTACTGTATGGAATAGCAATAGAGAAACAAGTAAGGGACCATCCCATGTTGTCAACCGGCCTGAAGATCTTTGTATGTATACAATATGTGTACAAAATTTGCCACTACCGGTTAACCATAAGGGCATTGACTACGTCATAGGTTGCCTAATTTGAAGGAACGCTTCTACACCGCAAAATGCGCTGACTATACGTGCTTTAAGGCTGTAAATAGATAAAGGACTTACTTGATCCAGGACGGTCAGGTTCACGAACCACGTGGGTCATGCCAGCTTTGTAACCAATGAAAGCCGTAAGATGTACTGGCTTGCTGGGATCATCCTTTGGGAACGCCTTTACTTTACCACGATGACGTCGGGACCTTTTCTTGGGGTAGAATCCCATGGACCCATGGCGGGGCGCCGAAAACTTTCTATGCGACTGAAAATGTAAATCAACGTTACTAAAAGACGAAAATAACACAAACTATCTTTAATGCCATAAAGGTAATCAGTCCGCCCTAGAATAATCTTCACACAGATTCAGGTTCTAACCGTATATTTTTATTCTAGTTTTATCATCATTTCACATTATTTTCAAAAAAATATATCGCATAATGGCAATATAAATAATTACTTTATAAAATAGTTATGAATACGATAAACAAGGTTAACGGATTGTTTAAATAATTACAAATTAAAAGATAATCCACGTTTCTTACCATATCGTACGATAGCCGCAACAAAAATGACAGAGCAGAGGAGGCAAGGCAAAACTCGGCAAAAGGCAAAACTCAAATCGTCAAATAAAACTTTCATTCGTTCGACTTCCTTCTGTTCAGTCACAGCACAGCATAGACAAACGTCACAGTTAGTCAGAGTGACATTGACATGAAAATGACATTAAAGTAAAGAATAAAAAGTGATCTCATTATTTAAACATCGAATTCAATCGATGACAACAGTGACAATGTTGTTACTGTGGGTATTGTGGTGTTTACATTTTTGCGACTCCGCCATTAGCGGCTGAAACGAAGCCCGACCCTCCTCCTCCACCTTGAGGTCCTCGAGGTCGGCTTCGTGCCGATTTCCGCCACTAGTGTCATCTGCCTCTGGATGGACACGCGACCATATCTGTTCGGCTTCCTAGACCCCCTACATCTTCTGAGGAACTACATCGGCTTCCTGACAACGAATTCATTTCTGAGTAGCACTTCTTCGTTCACCTGGAAAAAAAATAAAACATATAAAACCCATACATATCTAAAAGTTTTTTTAAATCGGTACACCACTTATATGTGCATATAGAATTATATATTTTTTATCTTTAATATAGCAAACATCGAGTAAAAAAACTCGATACTACTGACAAAAAAATCTGTAACTAGACTATGAAGCTAGTGAGGTGGTGTTGGTATTACTGAGTACTCTAGTAACACCTCATTTGCCGCATTGTACGCTAAAATACGACATTAAATTAAAGTAGGGAAGAAAACTACAACAAGCATAATTTTAAACAGGGTGCGATGGTGGTGACCTTTTAGTGTATATTTTTAAATGCCTATCTATTTAGACAGAGTGCGATAGTTGTGACTTTTTTTTTAGAAATATGATAATTTAGATTGAAATACGGCAATCCCGAAAATTAGTTGTTTTGTTTACCTTCGTTTCGTTTTACCTTACCTAGGTTACCTACTTAGTTGATAGACGAGTGAGTTGTATATAGTTTATTATCTATGGACAAGTTAATTACATTCTAAGTAGTCTGTGCTTGCATATGCATGCAGTAGTGTGTACGTAGTACATTCTATGTAGTCTGGGGACTCTGGGGTAGTATGCATTGAACTGTGCAGTCACAGACTACATAAAATTGTGCAGTTGACATTGACAACTTGATTTATGATCATTCATTTCATTTTATCTATTAAATTAACAATTTAATTTAACATTAACATTATTTAACATTAAAGTAAAGGCTGGTCCGCTCCGCTCTTAAATCTACATAATAAATCACTATTAAAAGTTCCTAAATATAATATACCTAATAATATTTGTTAGTTTTTTTTTAAAATAGGATTTCGTCATTTATAAAATCTTCTATTTAAAATTTGATCATAGCTGTTCAATTTATTAATCCCAAAATTTGTTCGCAACGCAACTCCGCAAAAATGGCAGGTCCGATGGAAAGAATTCAGGTGTTGGATGATATAGAAAAGGATATAATTACATGTCTTCAATGCGCCGGTAAGTAGAAGTTATCGTTTCACAACCCTGTAACTTCTTAATTTCTTAACTAAGAATTTTCAACTGTCTATTTCACAGCACAAGCATTGTTGGAATTGGGTAAAGAAAAATCAAGTCAAAAACAAGCTGAGAGTAATACAACGCAGTTCTTGAGGACCCTAAATCAAGTAGAGTCAAAGCTGAGTGATCAAATAAACTATTTGACACAATTCTCTACTGGCCAACCCCACGAAGGATCAGGCTATGCTTCCCAAAAGGTGTTACAGATGGCCTGGCACAGATTGGAGCATGTTCGCTCATGGGTGAATGAGCTGGATAGACTGAAAACATCTCATTTGGCAGCAGCAACCCGCCCTGGACCCAGTAGTGTGCCAAATGGCAATATGACTTCATCTGGAACAAGTACCTAGTATTTCTAGTCACCGCACCTTTATCTGGACTTAATCAGTGAAGATTAGCAAGAAAAGGTGTACGGTGAAAGTAGTGAAGTGAGACAGACATGTTATGGACATCTTGTTATCAAAGTTTATACCTAGTGACATTTGATTAATGTAGATATTTTGTAACATCCTATTCTGATGTAATGTAGTAATAAGTGTGTGTGTAGAATAAGTTCACACAGAGATGTAGCAGTAGTCAAATAGCAATATAAGAATAAAATTATATTTTTCAGTATTTCCTTAAGTACTTTGATAACATACAGATAATGTAGAATTATAACATGTAGTCTTATCATGTATCTATACTTTATAATAGCCACATTGCTTTTACTTTTTATAAAATTACCTTTTGTCTAACGTTAAGAAAGCTGAAGTTTAGTTTAAGTATAACATATAAATTGTTTCATAATGAACTGAGTAAAATCTATATGAACCTATATGCAAGGTAGTTTATATAGAAATACTGTATGTAAAGTATATGTGAAGATGTTCATTCATATTCAGCATCTAAATTTTATTATCATGCATCTCTAATGTGATAAGAGTTGCATTGCTACTCATGAGTACTGAGATGGTTGCCTCAAATAAAGTGTCACAAGCATCCACACCTCCTTTGCTGAAATACATGAATTTACCATAAGACATGGCAGGTTATGGGGGTTGTGGTGGCACTTTACTGTAGACAAGCTTTAAAGTTGTATCACCTACAAGATGTTTCTAGTGTATTTTCTATTGTAAATTTTTCCACTAAAATTATCACACTGCTTTTCATTAACTGTTATTATCAATCAAACAAATTAAGATTTTGTAACAAAAATTTATTGCAATTAATAATGGAATAAAGTAATATGAGTAAAAAAAAGTCTTTCATTACATAGTTAATGCATTATCGTCACTTTAAATCATGTTGGTTCCTCTATATTGTGAAATCTTATTAATTAGCTTGAAGATAATAAGACTGAGTGCATTATAATCTTCAAACTATGTTAACAAAAGGTATTATTTATTTTATGGTTGTGGATTAAAATCTGATCTGATTCTTATCTAGTATAACTTGAAAAGTAATAGTCTATCAAATGAATTTTTGATTCAATATTAACATGTTTTAATTATTATAAGTACCTTATACAATCTGCAATGTATGGACTACCACTAATACCAAAATGTTGACAAAATATAGGTAGTTTTACAT
>DWQL01000172.1:0-18762 GCA_018231265.1 Noctuana haematospila | reverse complement strand
GTTATAGAAACAAAAACTACTAGACGGATTTTAACGAAACTTGGTACAATTATTTTTCATACTCCTGAGCTGGTTATGTTATACTTTTTATCACGCCACAATCAATAGGAGCAGAGCAGTGAAGGGACATGTTGGGAAAAAAAATTTAACGCGGGTGAAACCGCGAGGCATAGGTAGTTCTAAATAAATTTGTATACCTATTTTTTAATGATTATGTTGTTCAAACTTATGCTACTAGTATACTTTATTCAAAACTAAACTTTATTACGATTGATCTAGCATTGGAATTAAACTTGGATCTACTGAAACGATATTATTATGTTGAATTCTAACTAACAACGTGAACAAATTAAATACAGCGATTGGCCGATAGATAAACTTAATCTACACTATTTTATTTCTGCCAATTTTTCGCTAAATTTGTATACAATAATTATCTCTTATTCTTTAATAAAGGAAATTATCGCGAGATCGAAATAATACCATATTTCAAAAGTTATTATTCGACCGGAAAAACGCTTTTTTATTCTCCATGAAACATCATAAAAACACTTATCCAACTGAGTAATTACAGAGCTTCCGATAAGCGACACCGTTCGGCAAAGTTCAGGGGCTCTATTCACTATGACATTACAAACACGTAACGCGGTGCTCATAATATGATTTTTCAATTCCACGCACAATGACACACATTGCACGCATAATTCCACGATACGGCGCGTCACACGTGGTGTATATTATATACTTTTAATGGCGTGCCGCGTTTCGAACCCACGTTTATGTTTTAAGCGCGTTCTGTAACCACACGTTATTGATAAGGAATTTCGTGTGTCATAGCGAATAAGGCGCCAGGATTAATGAGTGATTGGACGAAATCATTACTATTAACGAGTGAGTTGACGACGCAGTCTCGTGTAACCGGTAACTGGATAGCTTATCTGTTTAATATTTTTGTTTTATTTCCGTATTCCCTTTCGATTATTGCTTCGACCGCGTGGAATTACACTGTGAAAAATACCAAGGATGCTTACGGATCGTATTTGTGTCGTGTCAAGATTATCTAAGCATTTGCGTGATACGCAGTGCTTGGCATCTTTACAAGGATGTATTGAGTAGAGAGCATAACGCTTCACATTCACAGCCTCACACTAGGATTCCCGGTATCGTCGGTACCATCGTAACACACAAAGACAAAAACATCCAGACCGTTAACAGAAATCTAAATTCATCATTTAAATTTATGCCCCGCCGGAGATCGAACCCGGGACCCTTCGAATGGTGGACTGGCGTGGTAACCACTACACCACACGGGTCGTCACATAACGGTAAAGGAAAGGAAATTATTTTAAATCCAAAATAGATTGAATATTCAGCACGGCTATTAAGCAAGCAAATAGGTGAAGGAGGTAGTCTATAGCTTTACAAGTAAATACCATGTAATGGTTGCGTAAGCACTGTTACAAACGTGACCTAGCGCATATTAAGTAGTGAGTACTATAGAAAAACAGTGATGTAGGTACCTACTATAAAACGTATTATAAATATCCTTTATAAGACCAATGACCTACTAAAACTGCGTCACGTTCGCACGAAATATTGCAGAGTCGGTGATAGAATTACAATTGTAAGATAGGATACTTGTAAAAGTAATGGCTGTTCGCACGAATAACTTTCTTGTGTTGTGAATGTCCAAAGGTCCAAAAAACCTTTATTGCGAAATTAATAGTAATTTAGTACTTTGAGTACTTACACGCATAGGCGTTCCCAGGTTTTGATTAAAAAATACGAATTTCTGCCATACGGTACATTAATTGTAAGGTACATAATTATTAATTATGCTATTCAAAATAAATAAATAACGCCTCACACTCATATCTCCACACTAGCATTCCCTGTGTCGTGGGTACCATGACACACACACACACAATGATGGTTACACTAACACAAAGACTGAAAACAGAAATCTAAATTCGTCATTTAAACTTTAACTAACCCCGGACCACAGTTAGGTACCCCGGTAGATATGGTAATTACTACACCACAGAGGTCGCTTTCGAAAACAAAATGGAATCCCTCTCAATCTCGTTACGTATTGTGTGTTACTTAAAGGAATTGGAATTCCGTAAAAGGATTGTAACGGGATGGTGGTTTACGTAAAGGGTGAATCATATAATATTTTAATAATATATCTAAAGTAAATAGACCTAATCCGGCCCTAATCTTTAAACTCGTATTTCATAGCCAGAAAGTTGCCCTTTACTCACATAGCGCAGGAACAAAACAAAACGGACTGACATTTAGCACATTTGAACGCGTGGCGCAACCTGATGCGCCCAAGGGCTGCAAGCGCTTCTTCGAGATGTTGTAACACTTGTTAAACATTTTCTTAGGACTTTTACCGATTGCGTCTAAAACATAACTCAAATCAATTTGTTTTATTCATTGTAAGGTATTTACATACACTTAATGAAAGTCAAGTCAGATTCCAATACTTTGCGAGAATCTCAAATTGGAAAACAAAAATAGTTTATTACTACAAAATAGATATATTATAGTACTGTATAATAGTAATAACTATGTTACTCTATGTTAGGTTGAATTCATAATTTTAGAACTCCATTTTTCGTCATAGTAATTAAAAAAATAGTTTTTGTAATTACGAATGACGTCACTAACTCGTATGAGAAGGGGTTAGCTAGACCTTGTCACAAATACCGCGAGAGTCGTCAGATGTCGCGGGCCCGCTCGACCCGGCGGATGCGACGTGATATGTCAATATAGGGTTGCCACATCGAGTTCCTTACCATAGACAAAATAATGATTATTCCCTATTATGACGTTTTATCAAAGCCTCCTTGCTCCAGAAGACGATAAAATAATGAATGAGATATCTTTGAGTCTAAATACGAAACCGATAATGTTACGAAGCCGATTAAAAAATGTTTATATCACTTAGCCAAACATTCCCTTAATGTGTTGGTAACAAACAATTGCCTCAGTTCGCGTATTGACAAAGCAAGCACAAGTATTTATTACTCAATCTGGCAAATAGAAAATTATTTGCACAAACCTTTGTTCACTCGCTCTTTATAAAACGGTATTACAACAGCTTTAGCTGAAGATGCGCCTCGAGTTGCCTTGAATGTATAATATGTATATGTAGGTGTTGAAAATCCTATTAGTAATTTGCTTTGTATAGCTCCGCTGGTAGTGTAGTAGTGGATCGCTTGCGATTTCACGGATTGAGCAACCCCTGGGGCGCGGTCGGTACTCGGATGGGTGACCGCTAGTGGCAAAATTCATGCTCGCTTCCGTGTTTCTGAGCGCATGGTAAACCGTCGGTCTCGCCTCTTATCGATGATAACCCTCGTTAATCCTGGTCGGATTCCCTTGTTGGGCGGTTTGACAGCATCCGACACGATTTGGCCACTAACTTATATTTCCTTCAAATGCTCCAGACCTACCCCGGTTGTAGGGAGCGACCCGTGTCTAGTAGTGGGCCGTAAAAAGGGTTGCACGTAAAAAGGCACCTTGATTTATATAGAAGATTAAATAATAAAAAATCTCAATATCTGTGCCAATAAATATTCGTCCGCCAGCGACGATAACACTTACTCAGGTGGCCCTTACTTTTTGTTTGCTAGGTTTAGGTATAAATAAAAAAATAAGTATGTATGGCAATTATCACGAGTAGACCCTACTTGTCACCTCTCCTGCAAAGACTACTTTTCATCTTAACGCTAATTTAAGCCTGCATGCAATTCGTTCTTCAACAAAAAAATCTCTTTGACTCTACGTGTTAGCTTACATTAACTTTGTTAGTCAAAACTACCGCATAATAATCCAGTGGTTAGGATGTTTGTATGTAATGTGCGTTTTAAGTAATAACCTAAATGTTATTAACTGTAACGGTGAAGGACAACATCGTAACAAAACCTGCATACCTGAGAGTTCTACATAAAAGTTCTCAAAAAGCATGTGAAGTAAACTATGGTTTAAATCATACTTGAGAGGAGGCTCGTGCCCAGTAATGCCCAGTAGTGGGACAATGATGGATTGATTATGATAATTATGAATCTAAAAACTAATGTTATGCACGAACTATGTTTGCCAATATTATAGTATTGAAATAACAAGCACTTACTTTCAAATCAAGTTTGAAATCAAATAAAAAACCGAATAAACAGAATACGTAACCACATTGTTTTGTATCTGGTTCGAACAAAGAAATTTATGAAATAAACAATAAAATAAACCGAGGTAATCTTTCTTGGTAGGTATAGATACTATTAGATACCAAATTATAAGTAGTTGGAAGAAGAAACAGGCCTACGCAAATAAGCCTTTGTAAGTGACTAGATAGAATTATTCAGTTGGTAGCAACGACCCGACGTCGACAGGAAAAGCAATTCGTATCCCGTAGTTGCATTGAATCCCGCCAGTCAGGTTTCAGCTAATAGATGCAAAAAGTTCAAAGAAACCAGGACGCCACTTACAAGCGTATAAGCGTTTCCAAGACTGATATTCCTAGCATCTTTATGATAGGATGTGCCGTCTTTGGAAACAGCTATGATTAGATTAGAGGCGATTCGAAGCGCTACGATCTTAAGCGGAAAGCGATTAAACTACAACGTTTGATTTAACGAGTTTTAGTAAGAAAGTAGTGTGCAGTAAATGTTAATTCCACCAAAACATTTTTATGTAAAATGTTGCCAAGACTATTATGGCTCGAAATGACTGTGAAAAAGTACATAGATCATTTGCAGAACCAAGCTTCTATCTCTACACGCCCTAACTTTACATACTTTTTATTATTTGTCACTTTTTTTATTACACAAGACTTTAATAAAATTACCTAAAATGTTCACTTATTAGGCACTTATTAAGATGTACGGCCTAAAGTAAAAACGCAACTCGCTCTGTCGCTTAACCAGCATTTGTTTGAACGAATTTGCTTCGCGGTAACTTGCAATCACAGATCATGCATAAATATGAAAATCTTATTTTATGGGTTAGAAAATTATGGCTTCAGATGTAGGTAGGTATATTAGATTATCATTCAGATGGCAATCTGAACTCCGAAGCGTTAATGTAGCAAGTTTCAAGTTCCTGTTCCTGCATTGACATCCGTGTCGATCAGTTTAGATTTTACATAATTACATTTAGTACCTTTATAAAAGTGTCATTTTGACACCATTAATACATCAAATGAGTGTGTATAACAACAATTGATTAGTTGTAGGAGTTTTCTAGTAGTTACCCCGTATATTATTGTTAATAGGTATAGACATGGCTAGCCAATCATTACAGTACCCATACTTTCTAATCGTCTAAAGATAAGGGAATCCATGTTTTCTAGTTCAAAGGTGAACTGACAACCTTCGTATTCATGACAGGCCCATTAGCGGTTCCAATTACCCTTAACAAACTGTTATATCTAACGATGGGTTTGAAGGGTTACTACCTTAGTACTCGTATCTAAGTGCTTTTAAGATATATATTTAGAGGAATGCTTTTAGCAATAAGTCCGCCTTTTGTTTAATTTATTTTCTGGTATAATAAAGAATAAAATAAATATATTCTCAGACATACATGAAGACTATTAATTTATTTATAAATTCTTCTGAACCGAATACAGAGTAGGGACAAAGGCGGACTTATTCTCTGCCAGTTAACCTTTGGGTAGTAACCTAGTAATGAAGCATGATTAAACGAGTACTCGAAGCCTCCCTCGGTTTTAAGAGCCCCGTGCTTTATTATTTAGTGGGACATAAAAAGTATAGCGCCAATTCAATTGCTATAAATAATAAACATCTTTCATTAATATTAATTAAGATAAGAGATGTTAGTAAAATTTAACACTCGATTTTCAGTTATTCTTAATTTACTGCTTCTTTTGGTCAACTTACTTTTTATGACTGTTTATGAATAAAAAGTTCAATGAATGTCAATGAACTTTAAGCCTGTAGTAAATATGTACATAAATCTATTTTGAAAAGAAACTGTATAATAAAACAAGCGCTCAAGAAAAAGTTAACAAGAAGGTAAACAGCTTTTTGATTATAGAGTTATGTCAACAGTTTTTGTTGAAGATTGAGGAACAAATATAAATTAAATATTATGTTGTAACAAGAAATTACCTCAGAGGTTTAGATCAGATGCATTTTCAGATTTATTTTATTTATTATTTACCAAAGGATAATTTAAGGATTCGATTGCAATTTGCTCTATTTAATCAAATTGGTAATTTCGGGATCGTTGAATTATTTTTTCCAAATACAGAATAAAATGTTTTCTATTTACTAGAGTTCGTCTATGGGTTGAAATTGATTGATTGACACTGATTTAAATAAATTCAATGACCTGTAGCAGATTCCAGATTGTTTAATTGAATTTAATGTATTTTTAAGCATTATTATAAAAATATATTAGCATTCTGCTCTTTTTCTGCATACAAAATTTAACTAGGTACAATCTCATTATATCTCATACTACATTGAATAATATTGATATCTACGTGTTGCAGGTATGGATCAAAAACTTAATAAAAGTTGCGTAATTTTTTTTTATATTTCAAATCAAACAAATTATTGTGCTTTTTATGTGTTAAAATATAATTTTCTCTTCAGGGTTTGTTACCGAATCACTGAACCGGGTTTTTAGCGCCCAAACATGTTTCGTGCTTGCTAACAAAAGAAATTTTTCTACAAAGCGAGGTGACAACTCCGGTGAAAGTATTACGGAATTTTTATGACTATTATACCGCCATATTGAAAGAACTGTCAAAAGTGGCGCGGACAAGGCGAAGATAAATGACGGAAATAAAAACAATTTTAAAACGACAAAATAGAATTACTCGTAGTTATAGTTTTACAACAACCGCAAATATATTATCCTGATCACCATTTTATCGCAATTGAATCACAATACTTCTTAAATTCAAGTTCTACAACCACATTGAAGTCGTTGTGGTATCATAATGGCAACATTACGAAGCCATCATGATTGTAAAATAGCACACTCTAGTTGACTATAAGCTGTACCCACCAGTAAGATAAGATATACATACAACAATAGATACTAAATAAACAATTAAATATGTTGTAAGTCCCAAACTAGTTCACAAACCTGAATATAGAGCAGCCTGCACCATATGCTCACCGTAAAGTAACAATCGTGATGAATAAAATATAAGCATAACGTTGTAAGTATTACACAACACATGCTAATACCATGGGCAAGGCAGGCTCCACCCATTCATGTCCTGTCACATCTTGCGCCATATCTATTGAACGTTTCATTTGTATGAATGGTTATGATAGAGTCGGCTCGTCGACCATTATGGATGGTGTGCGCCTAAGACAATTAGTATGATAGTAATAACTACCCTTGAAACAGTCTCGACAAAGCTGGGAAACATCAATAGTTGAGACTTTAAAAGCCTTGCAGTAAAGCGTCTTCTAACAAAACTAATGGAATCAACGAAATTTATCTTCAAGTTCCGCTAAAAAGTGCAGTGAGCAGTGAACCGGGTAGCCGTGTAAAACTTAACTTTTTCAACTATTAATACTAAATTTTATGATATTATTGGTATGGTCAATACCATAAATAAAGTACCAATGTACTTTATGCGCTTAAAAAGTCGTGTGCTCTGCTCTCCGAGGTGCTGAATTTTAAAGGTACCTAATCACCTGCACCGAATGCGAAATCAACTTAAGTATTTACACGTCTGTACGTAAAAACTATTGTACTTCAAAGAAACTGTACGTTTACTTTCTTATACGTTTTAACAGAAACACAAGTTTCATTGATAAAATGCCAATGACTGCGACGAGAGTAGCCGTTAGCTAGATTAAAGTTAGACTTTAATATAGTCTGGTGATCAGAAGCGCCCGATGTCCCGGAATAACGTGACCTATCTAGAGCTTAAGTGGTGGAACTTATATGACTGTGAAGCTCCTTTTTGTGAGGCGTTAATTTTAAGCCTTATTTGATCTTTGAACAATCAAAACCCAATAAATAACAGCATATTGACGCGTAAATTGACGATGACTAAACAGCATTCTCATTACGCTGTTTGTCACAAATGCAAATTAAGCGTGATAAATGCGTTATTTGCAGCCTTGACAATAATCGTTCAACTTTAACATTTTGACATACACTTCACAATACTTTGGCATGCGGGTCTTGAGTCATGATTTTTGTATCAAGTATGTATTCTACGAGTATATAGTTATGTACCTACTAGCATTATGTAATCAAATCGTAGTAAATACTGCATCCCTAGCATACATTTATACATTAAAGTGCTTACATTGCATATTAATTAATTACCTGGCATTAAATCAGGTGGACTAAATGCTTGATTGCTTTTATTCATTTCAAAAAAACATTAATAAATATAAATATACCCTGGTTGGCTGTGTCCTTGTCCGTGTTATCAAATCAGTGACTAAAAATTGGAATACCCTATACTACCAACATCTAGGAACACGACAGATTTAGTGAGTAGCCATCCCTGAGAGAAACAATTCTAAGATAAGACTTGGGCCTAAATGGGGCCGATGGGACGTCATTTAATTTCTTTCCCGGTGTCCCCACTATGGGGATATGGCTAATGGGGATAATGGGAATACACCTAGAAGCGGAACAATAATGAGTCAATGATATGATGGGAATACTTAATAAAAGTTAAAAGATGATTGCAGAACTCGTATACAAATACATAGAAAAAGAGGGCACTAAAGGAACGTTAATATATATGTCGTAAGGATGTAATAAACAGCACAGTAGCCTTAACACTGATTGACAAGTTTTTATATCACAGTGCAATACCGGATTCATCGAGAATCTTGCTCTGTCGGTCACTTGGCGTATTCCCATAAGCGGCTAAATGACCTAATTTATTGAATTAGGTCGTTATTGAACGTAATAATAAACTATGGGTTATTAATGTCCTGGATACGATTGTCAATAAGATAGATAATTAAGGTATGTGTCGGTCCCGGTTGTTGTTAAAAGATAACAGTTGTGAAACCTGGTTGACAACATCCTACATACATCGAGTTGGCTCTTAACTCGTAACTCCTCCAATTCAAGTGGTAAGATACCCGTGCAAAAAGGCTTTCTGGAATGTTCGTATAATAAATTAATTATCACTTACTCTTCGCTAAAGGAAGACATTATAACAAAAACAGCATGCTTGAGAGTTCCCGAAAAGTTCTCGGAATACGTAATGAAGTCTAACTCGCACTTGGCCAGCGTGGTGGACTATGGTCTTAACACTTCTCATAGTTGAAAGGAGATCCGTCATGAAGAACATTTATTTATTTTAGTAGTGTACAATTTATTCTCAATATCCAAACCCAATCGAAAGTGACACTTTTTAATACGATCTTAACGCAATGCCGGACTTGTAATGAATCTCAACTGGTCGCCTGACCGCTAGCTGACGGTGCTCCCTTATACAGCTTTGCACTGACCTAATAAATATTGCTCACTTGTTAATTAGCAATCTACTTCGATAATAATAACAAAGGAATCTTAGGTTTTCGAAATACCTTTAAGATATGACGTAGACTATGCGACATACGACAGCTATAGCTCGACGATAAACACACAAACTTTGAAATTTACATTGTTAGTAAGATACCTTACAGTGCCTATAAGAGTACAAAATACTAATACGCTTACTTTAATCCACAGATGTGACTCAGATCATACAGCGGAGATGCTCTACACACACTTACAAGCATTGATAGATAGACCAGAGAACCAGAAGAAGTTTGCCGACATCGAAAGAAAATTGCAGATGAGAGGCGCGCTACCTTCATCGAAGAAACCGCCAGATTCATCCCTCGGGAGTGAAGTCTCCAGAGAATCAGACTCAGGAAGCAATGAGGAGAGATGCGTTGCCAACTTGTATGACAGTTTGGCAGCTGAGCTCAAGCAAAAGTTGTCAACAGGTAAAAAGGGTATAGGTCAGTCACCTTTCCAGTTTTACGTAGATAGATGTCGGCTTTCACGCGGCTTTGTAGAGGAAAGCACCATAGCAAGGTATTTGGTACACATTTTGGGAAAATTAATGTGCAATTATTTAGTTTGTGTTTAATGGGCTTTGTTGTTTAATTTATTAGCATATATTTGATATGGGTATCGTTTGTTCCGTAGAAAATTTGATCGTGGAGGGTTCGAGGACGTTGCTTCCACACAAATGCACCTTAGTTTAGATAGTAGTTAAGTACGAGTAGCTGGTAGTTGCATTAAGCTTGCGAACTTGTTTGTCTCGCATAAAAAAAATAAACTCCAGAATAAAAACAACAAGACTTGATATTTCAGGTAAGAGTCCAATCCTCCTGCCGCCACGAGACTACGATACGGTTCACAGACAGAAAGGCAACCTAAGCAACATCGATACTCGCCGCTGCCTCAACCAGAATATTGTGGGGGTGAACGCCAGACGCAAATTGGAGTCCTCCGGAGGAAGTTCCGGCATTGGGAGCGATCTGGCTCCGTCGCCTGAGAGAAATGAATATAGACAACATGATAATCATAGCACTAGTGGTAAGTCCTTTGTCTCCTTTAACTATTATTTGTAGTTAACACCATTTATTATTCATTTTGAAATATAATTTATATAAAATAGGTCACATGGCAATGCCTAAAAGCTTATTTCGATCCCCACTAAACATTGAATTAGATTTTCTTTTGTAATGAATAATAAACAGTTAACAAGCAAGAACTATGACGTCATAATTATGTTCTGACAGCTCGTCTACTCTATAATAAGTATGTAAACGAATAATTTAATAACATTAAACAGAGAATATCGTATGAAATAAATTCAAACCTTCTACGTTTCAGATCAAAATGAGCTCTATTATTCATTGTATTGTTTACAAAATCTCGGCGAAAGTAGGTATAGTTAAAAATAAATTTTGTAAATGCAAAGTAATCGCGGGCAGAATTTAATAAATTGCCTAAAGATAACACTGAGACAGGTCTCCAATGTTAAAATTATACTTTATCTCGGCTACTGTTATGGTATTACGGTAATTTCAAACTACGTAGTAAAATAATAAAATGTGTAGGTATAGGTATAATAAATTGCTGCTATGTAAAATTGTGTTAGTAATTTTTTTCTGTCCTCGTCTGTAGGTGCGTATAAAATTAGTATTTTTTCTTACTTCGCAGCTTGTTGTGGCAACTTGCATGAAAGTTTCTGACATAGATAGTATAAATTATCTTTTTTATTTATTTTATTCTGTTAAAATTCACGAGAATGGAGTCACAGACAAAAGCTGATGTGGAGTACTTAATATAATGTTAATATAATTGTCAATGATGGCCTAGACCGGTCTAGAGATGGCTTTGATCGTAATAAATGGAATGATGGATCGCAATAAAATTAGATAAAGGAGAAAGTAATAAGAAAGGAGAAATGAAGTTATTAGAAATTAATATCTTGTTTTTTTTATTCCATTTAAAATTATAACTTAGTTACCTAATTATCTTATAATTAAATATTGTTTTATTGTCTTTAGATATTCCTTGACAAAATGGTTAAAAAGCCAATCAGCCATTACAAAAGGTAAACAAAAGACAAAAATTACGATAATTATATTGAAATTATATTCGATTAATATTTACATTAATTGTTATTATTAAAAAAAATGATTAAAATATCCTTTTTATATGCATAAGGTAAGAGATCACACAAAACACTGATAAAACGACGATTTTAAATTTAACATAAAATACCGAGCCATGCTCGGTCATCCGGATACTAAGGTAGGTAGGTACTCGTAGTAAGGAAACAAATTAAGTGCTTATGTCCATTCATAAAAAAGGAGACGCAAAACATGTGGTTAGGTCATGCAGATCACGTTACAAGGTTCCATTAGTAAATTCTGGTTTAAAAACCTGTTCGTTTTACGAACACGAAAAAGGCGTTAAAGCAAATGCGTAAAAAATCTACCCTTTTAAAAATGATCTCATTTTAACCAAACTTTTTGTAAGCAAATAAATATATTTTTTAATAAGTACGAACGGCTTAAGTCACCGTTGCATTAGGAGGTCCTTCCTTATGAGGTCCCACCGGTCGTCAAGTTAAGTCTTCATCGCAACTTCACCAGTTTCCTTTAAAAAAAAAATTCGATAATACAAAATTTTGTGTATCATTTTGAGCATCCGAGTAGAAATCCGAGTATTTATAATAAATACTAAAATGCTCTTACAATTTCAATATGCAAACACCACCCGGCTTAATGATTGCCTTCAACCCTTTTTATGTCCCACTGCTGGGCACGGGTCTCTCCTCACAACCGATGAAGGCCTAGAACATACTCTACCACGCTGCTGCAATGCGGATTGGTTGAGCTTAATGTTTACTGTGTTATAAATGACGTGTTCCCAACTACTGTATCAAGTTGAGACCTCAAAAACTCATTGGAATTCATTGCACCACAGTGGTCATTCGTCCCCTTACAAGAGCCAACAGTAAAACTGTTCAAAAACCGATTGTTCTACACCACTACAATAGTCACGTTTCTCCCGAGGTCATGGAACCCTAAAATTAATAACGTTTGTACTACGAAGGTATCAATTAAGGACAATGTTGTTTCCATTCCACTCCTTCGAATAGACAATTTGTAGGTATATTCTCACAGAAATTGAAACAAAGCTGGGAACGTAGGTATAGTTTTCTAGTGGCGTAGGTACATAAAAGATGATCTCTGGTTTCTCATGATGGATAAATTAAAATTTAAACATAGTTGTTTAAGTCAAGGATTGTGCCGTAGTGAATACGATTGTGTTAACTTATATATCTATTGTGTATAATGTTAGGTACAGATCTGTAATCTTTTAGAAAAAAAAAGCGAAAAGATATCAAATTAAATTAAAATCAAAAAAGTTTTATAAATAATACGGTACATCGGCTTTAGGCGCCCTTTTGGCTAAGGTAGACCGGGCGAAAAAAGCCGGCGGAAAAAAACTCGGATACTCACCCAACACTGAATACCAACTAATACGAAACTACAACTGAATACTAAACTAATTGATATACATAATAATATTAAAGATAAAAATATAATTATGTTAAAGATAAAGACCTCCTTTATATTTTGTCTATTTTTCAAACTAAATGTTTCATCGTTCATGACCTTCCCTAACAGCAAACTCATGCTTTTTGTATTTCGATCGTGCGTTGTTCGCTTGTAATGAGAACAATTTTCACGTTTGTTAAGTTTTTCTGAGGGACATCGCACTTGCTTTATAGGTACTTGTACTAAAGTACTTTTTAGTTTTTTAGAAATTCAAACCTCAATATCTAGAAAATCGGTGAATGACCCGTTCCACAAATCTACAATTAGAAGTCGTTACTCGAGTGGTGCTTCGGCAACACGGGAAATCGCTGAGGTTTACGATTACGATAACCATACATAGTATGAAAGCTGTTAGATCAATTTTTTAGTTAAAATGATGATTTATTGTCATTTCAACGACATCTGATCCTTTTACAGCCTTTTTTTACATCTAATACAGCATCTATAAGCTATTTTTTGCCATGAATCCATATACCTACCATATTATGCAATACGTTCATTTAGTACACATGGGGCGGTGGTGGTAAGTATGAAAATATATTACCAGAAAACCCACATTACTTTATTTTTTACGATTATGAATGAACCCAGAAGGCCTTTCTAAACATTAAGAGGAATCTTTTTCAAATCACTAGCCAAATAAACAAAGAATGCGAAATAACTGGTAGGCCTACTTAAAACAAGTATTAGCTTGCCGTAGAACAACAAGTTTCAGTTAGTTTAGTAAGGAGATGTGCCGGTCCCGTTAACCAAGTAAAGTTTGACAATAGGTCAAGTCCAACTGACTGAACAAGGTGCGCTGCATATATTAAGCGGTTTAATCTGGGCCAACAGTTGTATTGGAGCCATGAAACCAATTATGCAAATGCCTTGCTATATTTTTTTTTTTTTGGATTTTCTAGCCTCATTTAAGTACTTAACGGTATTATGTATAATTGGATTAACATAATTATACGTAGCAGAGAATCCGTTAATCCATTAATTAGCAGAGTATCAGTTAATCTAAGGGTCGAAATACCACCATTTAGTACAAATAGCACCATACTCTAACCCTTGTCTTTAAATTTTAATGTACTACTCACACCTGTTACGGATATTGTGCGAATATGACTTGTTCACTTAAGCGTCCATGAAGTAGATACCAGGTACCCAGTCAACTAGTATAACTTTAGTTGTGTACAATACATTAAAAAAATGTTTTGTTCTACTTTTCAGAGGACGAATGGGCAGAGAGCACTGCGTACATGATGCACGAAGCGTTCGAATCGTCACCACCGCGTCGCGCCGCGTCCCCCCGCCGCGTCTCCCCCCCACGCCGCACGCTCTCCCCGCGCAACTACCACCGCACCCCGCCCTACAACGACGACTTCAGCGACCAGTTCAGAGACCAACTAGCACCCTTTCGGGACCAAGCATTTGAGCGCCGGTTCCGTCACGAATCTCTCGAACGTCCCAAGGAAAAAACAGACAAAATCCCCGAAGAGACACCAAACTACAGGAGAAGGTACGTCGCTGAAACTAAACCGTCGAATCGTAGCATAGACCGAGTTGAAGACCGTCGATTTGGCAAGCTCCAGAGAGGAGCCAGCGAAGGCAGCTTGAAGATTGCTGAGGCCTCGCCGAAAGATAGGTTCAATGTCGCGAAGGAAAAGTTTATGAACTTGGAAAGGGAGCGATTCAATAGGGAGCTTGAGGCTCACATGGCGATGAGAAGAAGCATGTTGGAAAGGAACAGCCGCTCGACTTCTTCCCCAGAGGAAGAACGACGTGACGAGCGTCAGGACCGTCACAGAGAATTGGGCTCCCGGAGAGAACCTGATCGTTCTCATCGGGACATAGAACGTTCTCACAGAGAGCCAGAAAGACGTAAGGAACCGGAGAGAGTCCGTGACGTAGTCGCTCCTGAAGTTGGACATAGAGAGATGGAAAGACTTCCTCGTGTTGGCAGGAAGCGTGATGATCTAAAACGGTATGAATATGGTAACGAGGAATACCTGAACAGAATTGAACCCAAGCCTCATAGGGAGGAATTCGATAGATACAGAGAGAGGAGGGAGCTGGATCGACGTATCGATGAAGATGAAGTCATGGAGCCCGTAATTGAAGAAAGGCGGAGGGACTGGAATGACAGGCAACGTGCATTCAGTCGTTCCCGCTTGCTAGACGAGCAACGCCAATCATACGCAGAGGGAGACAGAGATAGGTATTACGATAGAGATTACCGGGACTTCCGTGATCTGGCGGACCGACAACAGACAAAGTTCCGACACAGTTACGCGGAACCGATACCTAGGGGTCGCCTGGGGACCGTTAGACCCTATTGAATTGCCATAGTAGATTTTTATAGTCGCGAGCACATTACTCGAGAACCAACTGTATGTGTTGTAGAAAACTGACAAATCAATAAAGAAATTGTGTGTACAGTTTTGTTATAATCTTTGATAGTCTTATATCTCTAGATATTCAATTTTATAAATGTCTTATTGTATATAACTAAAATACATCAACTTCCAAGTTTTCAATTGTGTAACTAATTTTGCCTTTTTGTGATAAATCAATTTAATCAAAACATAATCAAATCAGCTTTTAATGACATTTGGGTATTATATAAAAATTATTATTGTTATAAACAACACATTTGCTCGTTCGATACCCATTTTTTGTGATATAATGGGGATTAAGATTATCTAAGATTTATTTGAAAAGTGATTGCCAATAATACTTGTGCCTGTTTGGTTGAACACATACTCGTAAATACTCACTTTGGTGTCACAGAATTAACTTGTAAATATAAATTATGTTACTCTACTTCTTTGTATTAATATTCTACTCTTTGTACCTATATCAAAACTATTGTTATATACTACTAATATGAAAGTAAACAAAGACGTTGTTCAAATATGTAAGTTTATACATTTATGCAGAAAATTCTTAACTTAGAAACGACATACTGTTATATAGAATGAGCTATATATTTAGAGTTGTATGTATAGTATTGATTGTTGTATTTTAACGTAGTATGTATGTTGTCTATATACTAAGCACCAGTGACTACAGCGGTCAAGTCCGTCCCGTAATATTTGACGATACTGTACCTACTTGTGGAATGTTAATAAATGATTATTATATACGTCATGATGTATTGTTTGTATATGTTCCTATTGTTTTATATTTCATAACTATTGATCCAACCGCGCGCCGGATATCACCATTCTTAGTCTTATTTTCTTGAATTTCCTCTGACCAAAAAAATTGTAGCGCCACCAAAAACTCATTGCAACAAAAAATTATTCTGATAAATGTTCTAATTATGAAGTTAATAATTTATTTTTCATTTTTCCGTCAAGCACGTGGCCTTGTATGATTGTGGAAGAAGGGAGTAGCGCGTCGCCGACATAATTATTTTTATTGGGCCGTCGGATTTTGTTAACGACCTTTGTCGGCGCCTTGACGACTTTGTTGTGTAGTCCCCATATTTTTGTCTTTACGCATCTGTTGAAGACTTGGTGTGTATCATTTGCTAAGAGCGCACTGCGGTTAAATTGTCAATAACAAAAGCTTACAATTAATCCGTAGGATACAAAAATGAAACGCATGTATGTTTAAAAGTGGTTTTAATATTAAGGATTCTTTATTTACAACCAAAAATATTGCACTTGGCTAGTTAGGGACTTGTCCTTAGAAAAACTAGTGAATATGAGCAGCAGTGTCATGCAATGTTGCCAACTGAACAAATAAAATTCTTAATATTCATGTTGCCAACAATTAATGCAATGTAATAGGTATATAAATAAATGTATGGCATAAAAAAGTCGAAAAACGGACTGGCTATTAAAGGTAAGTATAATAGCTCAGTAAATTATTTGATAAAAACGTTTATTTTGTGAAAAAAAATTATGACATAAATTTTAATCAAATTTTCTTAAATATATAAATATAGTTTCCAAAAGTATAGTTCATCAATGTTTTCAGTCTGACAAGTCGTAATCTTAAAATAAAAATAAGTTTTATTGCACGCGTTAGATTGCACAAGACAAGTACGTAGGTAAATAATTGATCAAAAGATCCTAAACTCCATAACATATTATGAAACTTAACTTAAAGTTTTCAATGTTACCACGAAACGATATTCACCACAGTTTAAATAAAACGTCGACTTAAATACAAAACGAAAGAAAATTTTGGCCAAAAAAATACACTAAATACTACTAAAACCTACCTATCATAAATATAAACTCATAAATCGATATTTTTCACATTAAAATAAACATTTAATACCAATTTAGAACAACAAATTAGAAAAAATTTAAACAAAAACAATAAAATTACCTATAAGTATCTATTTTATCTTACGCCTGTCAAAGTGTATTAGCAAATATCGTTTCGTGGCAAAGAGTCAATAATATTATAAATTAACTAAAATACATTAAAGTTGGACTGTTACCTATGCATAGCGGTTATTTGACTGAAATAAATAACTAAATACACAGAGCCCACGCCGCGACGTTAAGATACACTATATACCTAACATACGTCCTTATTTTATATTAATAAGGTGGTATACGTTTATTGAGATACTGAAACCTTTAATGAATACGACTTAAGAACGTAAAACTATAAAAATTAAGCAAAACAAAAATATCTTAAGTCAACGATGAAACACTTTATTGAACTAAATAATAGAAAACGCAGTATTAGAAAAATATGATTGAATTACCTACTATCGATTATTCTTAAACTTATTCAAGAACTACCAACATTACGAGAACTAGATATATTTACAAACAAACTTAAGGTATTCTGATTTCGCTAAAGCGTTCGATCCCTTTACCGCATGTATTTCTTAGTGATTTGAGACCGAAAATCGTATCTAGGGGGAAGCATTGAGAGGAATAGAGATGGCTGGTAATGATAAACTAATAGCTGACCCCACGTTACTCTGTCCCAATATAATTAAAAAAATACTATGACCCTTACCATAGCGCCATCTACTAGAATGAAATTAAATTATCCAGCAAGTTATATATAAATAAGTCGACCTAACGAACGAACGTTGAGTACCTATTTTCAATGGGAAAATAGATTGTTCTTGCCAAGATCAGGGTAAATATCCTAAAGTATCTTCAAGGCTAGCGTTTCTGCTGAGGGGTCTATGGTCGAACATCCTAGCTAAGGGCGGCGCTCCTCTCGGCGGAGACGGCGGCAAGGGCGGAGGTCGGGGCCTGCGGCCGGCGGCCAGCGACCGCACGTCCGTCCGCTGCGAGAGGCGTACATCCGCAAACAGTGCGGCCATTTCCGCTGATTTCTTGACGCTCAGCGCGTCGTGGGAGCCCGCGCCCGAGCTGCGCACTGCAAGCCGCAACACAACATTTATAATTGAAGAAAGGAGTTCTGTATTGAATCGAAATTATAACTCTATAGGTTTAAAGCTATGCTTAGAAAATGATTAACATTTTCTAAGCATAGCTTTATTGCAGGTTAAAGCATTAGCTTTAACCTGCAATAAAGATATATAATCAACAAACAAGTTAAATTGCTTCACCGTTAAATTGGACGCCCTTTTCTATAATATACAAATATCTTATATATAAAATTCTCGTGTCACGGTGTGCGTGATTGAACTCCTCCGAAACGGCTCGACCGATTCCCATGAAAT
>DWQL01000171.1:0-18840 GCA_018231265.1 Noctuana haematospila | reverse complement strand
GGTAGTTATGTTTTTTTGACTCAAAAATATAAGACCCCGTTATTCCCTATCCCGTGGGATTTACAAAAATATATACCTAGACCTTTTCCCTGGCGCTATAGATACCTCATCTACGTTTGGACTAAAATTATAAATTAAATTAATGAAATATAAACAAATGATACAAACTGTGCTGCAGCAAAAACAATTATAATAAAGTTTTTCCTGACATTTTTTTAAGAATGTTTCAAAACCTATTTCGTTTGCTTGATACCCGCAGAACTTATTGCTAAATCCTCAATTTCGTTCGCAAAACAAACAACTGAATACTGCACTGCAGCCAACTGCGGCGATTGGTCAGCCATTGAGAAATACATTTTAACTTTACTACAATAAGAGCTATTCACTATTGGCAACGTTCTTGCCGCGGATTGCAGCTTAGGGCCTTTTCAGATGTACCATAACCACAACACATCGCAACGACAAAATGTGTAGTCAAATGAGTTTATGTATGAATTGCGTTGCTGCAGCTTCTTGTAGCTGTGGTAACGACTAAAACGACGACGGCGGTTGTGCTGTAGCATTGACAATACTGACATCGCCGTCGACATCAGCAGTCACCAGAAGACTTCAGCCCTGCATTGCAGTACTGATACTAATGATTGGGGCGGCAAATGTTTTTTTTATCTCCGACTGAAGTGATCATACAAAAAATTGGCAACCCTAGTTGTGGTGTGGTTTTAGTAAGTGTGTGAATAAGGCCTTTTAAGAAAAGTTTGGGCACTAACAAGGCTTTTCCACTATTGCCGGCTTGTATTTGACTTGGAATTGCTGGTTGCACGATGTTAAGTGATTAATGTTTTAATTTATACTAGCTTTTGCCAGTGACTTCTCTTGCGGTAAATTCTATTTGAGAAGCTTAAAGCTGTCTTCCCGATCAGGTTTTCCTCTATGAAATGAATGAGCTAGTCTATTTTATATACCAAGTTGATTTGAGAAGGATAAATTTCAAGTTTAATGTAGTTTTTACATACAAACATTTACTTCTTTTTCCGAAAAATCATGCAATGTTTAATATTATGCAAAATGTGTTTTGTTATTTTAAGTCAATCGGGTTAATTTCAAAATAAATAAATTTTATGTGAATCGTAAAATTTTAATTCAATCGAAAATTATAATTCTCACTCTATTTCACCTCTTAGATTCCCTTAGAATTATTTCAAAAAAATTAGATATTAATAAGAACATATTTTATTAAGTTAAACTTAGTCAGGTTCTTCAAGTAAGCCGGATTTTTTTTTATTAAATACTCATACAAAGTTTTACCCTGTAACATTTAAAACCTAGAACTTTTCAGTATTTTCACTTCGTCATAAGTCTTTAGCTTCTCGATATAACTGAAAATAAGGACTTGATAGTCTAATAACAGGCATGCGGTTTCAAACTCAAACAGTTACATAGGAATGGACTTATTAAGTCCTTTAAGGTTTCGAGCTTTTCTATTAAACACTTTAATATAAAAAACCGACACACGCACGCACCACCAATTGAATCCAACACCTATCTACACGTATATTAATAGGCAATTAATTCTATTCTCACCCCATTACAACAAACAATAGTTATTCTGTCTATTCACAAAAAGCGTCGACCCTTCATCTAATGCTGTTTATCTAGTCATTAAAATGTTTTATGAAATCATAGCACCAAGCGGTCGTGACCGAGTCACAAAAGATCACAATCGTAACTTTATCTCATTATAAAGCCCGCAATCTACGTCATTGTGACGATATAAAAAACCAAGTGAGAACTAGCAAGTGATAGTTGAATACAAATTTACATTTCAAAAATCGCTCGGGGATAGTGACCCTATTTAACCTCAAAATTGGGGTCTTCGGAAAATAAGGGAATAAGAATCGTCGTTGGCTGCAAAAGATTACTCTCACCTATAACAATTTCTACCTCCATTGTTCGGACGTCCATTAATTTTTTCTTTGCACAGTAGCAACGGGTTCGTCTGCCCTTTAGAGAAAAGAATAATGGGAGAAAAGGTATGGTTAAATTATGTTCACAGGATCCATAACGGGTCGAACGTCTATCTTTAACAAGAATAAAGGAGAAATAGTACAGTATAAGGTCGAAAGTTTCCGTTGCACAATGCAATGAAAGAATCTTTTCTAGGAGCGGGTACTATCCTATTATACATATTATGTGCTCTGAATGATTGTCATACATAGACTATATCCGTGTGAAAAAAATTTACTGAACTTATCAGTTGCCTTTTCTTGGATCGCCATGTATTTTTTTTGGTTCCGTAGAACAACCACTGACCTTTTTAACCTTTCAACCTAATCTCATAGTAAGATTCAGCATCGATAGTAACTTTTATTTTTTAAGAGAATTTCTTATATGATGTGAAACTCTAATTAGTTAATCCAACTGGATTCTTGTTAGAAATTTCGTCTACCATTAATCATTTATCTGTAAAATTTTTATATTCTTTTTATTAAATGATATTTAAAAATTATTAATAGATTTTTAATAAAGTAAAGTTAAGCGTAGTATTTTTTTAAATTTAAATAACCATAATACCTACTCGAGTATCATTATTGCCAATTGACTGTTAGAGTTAACAAATATAAATATTTAACTAGTATCCTACTTCTACTCATCTCTCTATCTCATTATATTTATTGTATCTAAATATTCTAAATATATCAATATATTATGTACATTCATATTATTATGTCCAAATATAGTCGCAACATTGTTCAATATATGTGTAAATTTTGTTTAATAATCATCAAAATGAAAAGTGCTACTATTTTTATGGCTAAATCAAAATATCTAATGCACTTAGATTAAAATTATTATTTGAGTTATTAGACCGGCCAGAAACAGGTATCGTAACTATGCGAAAACAACTTAAAGTAGGTAATAGGTACCTATCCTAAAAACATAACTCGTGAAAAACGACTCAAGAAAAACTATTGTTATTACATTGCGAATTCTTCAAACCGAATGGAGTGTACGTCTTCAAAATACCGTAATTAATTCAATTACATCTGTGTATTAAGGTGAAAACGGTTAATATCCTACTGCTAAATACTGTGTCGACAGGTGGGTTCATCACCGACACAGTCATAAATAAAAAATTCCCTTTACAAAGCAGGTTTATTGTGAAAGTTATGTGCGACAAGGACGTATTTAATCAATGCATTCGTGAGAATTTTATTTTCGTTGTCTTTATAACGCATAGTCTCATGCTTACTATAAATCATTTATTTATCATTTATATTAAATAATATAATAAACTAATTGACAGTGATTAATTGTATGAATCGAATAAAACAATGCGACACGGATACTGTTTCATCTGATTCGCGTACGACCCCAGCATCGCTTACAAAATCCCATCGCGTATCTTAGAAAGCAATTCATCAATTTCTCCGACTCTCGATCGCGACCGCAACGGTGCTCCCATGAAAGCTAGTCTTAGAAATAAAAGCTAATAAGTCCAAACACACATTTCAAAAGCCTATTGAGTTCTATAAGCGTAGTACCACCCTACCATTAAGAAAAATCCAGTTGGGCCGCAAGTTAGCATGGGAATGCTCGAGGGGTCAACGTCATTCGTTTCGTACTTGTCCTGTGTAAGCAGTACGTATTATTATTTCGATAGATGTTTTTATTTTAGGGTCTCGGATCCGGTCTGCGCGCCCCCTCGCTCGCCGCGGCGGCCGGCTGTCGGCCGCGGGTCGCGCTCCATTCGATACATGCCCGCGTATTCAATGTGCGAGACACTCGCTTCGCACTCGTGAAATCCGATGCCTTACAAGAAAATCTTGATGCATTTAGCCATTTATATAATACCGAGGCTGCGCGCAAACAACCCCAGCCAATTGCTTTTAAATATTATCTACACGAAACATTCAATCTACGGAAAATGCAAATAACAAACAACTTTGCAGTTCTAATTTAATTCATAAACTTGTCTATCTAAATCGAACGGTCCCTTCGAATAATTAAACGTGTGCATCAGAACCTGTTTAATTACAACTTGCAGCTGTAATAATTTTAATTTAGTGTTTCCCAAACGATTCCCGCACAAAACAGCACCAAGGTCCGGCACGACCGGTTCCCGCCATCAATCTCATCCATTGAAATCGCGAAAGCGATGGCCGGTGCGAATTTCACACCAGTCTAGTCTAGACTCCAATAATGTCGCAATGTATCTAGCTATCAATAGCCTAGAATTGTGAGAACAAACGTTGCAACGCTTGATTGATTTCACAGCTTTATTGTAAACTAAGTGCAACTAGTAGTATGTTCACAATATTCATATTTGCAAGTACGTGTAGAGAAACCACTCTGCCTGCGTTTGTGTGTGTGATCGTTGCTATTCATCGTGTGCATTCACTTAACACATTCAGCTCTTGTCAACTGTGATTCAACTTTTATATTGTAATTTTTCTAGCTGACATTCAACGTGGTAGCAATTCCGTACCTATTTAACCTTTAATGTATTTTAAAATATGGTTCAGAGTATTTTGATCTTGATTAAAACTATAGATGAATCCGACAGGTTTCGTTCTGTCATAAGGTACATGTGTTATTTCAAAAACCAATTGAAATACCTGGCTCTACAACCGGCAATGTGGCCGGAAAAGAATTAACGTTTCTTCAATATCCCGGGCAATTCTTGGAATTTTAGTATGTTCTTCATGAGGAACATAATTATAAAAGAATTGGGTAAAGCCGTTCAGCCGTTCTAGAGTTTTATTATCGCGATTAGCAACACTTTCAGGGATTCATTACTTTAATTTAGTTTTTAGATAGATGTAAATGATGTGTGTATTACAAGAAGACGCTACATTTTCCACTCCTACGCTATAGTAGAGCCATTATGTTAAATTGAGCAAGTTCAAACGCCCACATGAAATTCCTCTCCTTGAACTTATATCATAGTTATGTACTTAAAACATTTAATTTATTGCTAGCTATAGGCATCTCATAAGTTTTTGCTAAATGTATCGAAATTAAAGATTTACCAATTAAAGGTTTAAGTATCAAGAATTAATTTATAAAATCGCCAATTAAATAAATTAAATTTGTGCACTTGGTAGCGGCTCTTAATTCTGCTGTCCGTTCCAGTGGGTCCTAATTCAATATTGCACCAAAATAACTAAATTATAAATATGTGCATTCTAATTAATTCTATCACTTGCTTTTCCCTGAAAGAAAACATAAATCACACTAGGATTCACTACTTAGATTCCGCTTTTAGTATATTAATTTATTTATTACTTACCCACCCCTTTCTAACCCCAAATTAAGATGATGTTCTAAAAATCTAAATGAATGTGGTAGACTTAAATTAAAGGAAGCCACAGCACATGTTACGCGACACATAATTAAATTCGGGGCAGCCCCGTTTTTTTGAATATAGGCTTCTTGTTGTATTCCTGGCACTGTCGTACAGAATTTTTGTTTATTATTGAACCAGCAAGTGTCGATAATTTTACATTATAAGGCGTGTGACAACCTAAATGAAATTATTTATATAATATGACTAATGGATATAAATAAATAATCTAAGATTTGACTTAACTCAATCTAGCAATTCATTCTTAGTTATTTAACTTCCAGGCCCCGACGCATTTTCAAGCGATATAAAACTTTTTTCATACTTTTTACAAGTTCTATATTTAGCGTCACCCTGCTTTCCTCAGTCGAGTAGGGCTTCTAGGGTTACTCGACGGTACACCAGCGTAGCCGTACTTAAACCTGTTCCATCTACCCTTACCAGGCGTTTTGTTCGACACGACAGTCCACATTTTGAATCTATAACAACTTCGAGTACTACTTAGTGGTTGCTCTCAAAGGACTGCGATTTTATCCCTTTCACATATTTATTTCGGGTGCCGGCGGCGATCCGATCAAAAAAGGAATTTCTCTCGAGTTTTTTTTTTACTGAATACAAAACGTGAAAGACAGTTTACAATTGACTGGCCTATCGCTAAGGAAACGATCCCATTCATGCGTCCTTTTAAAACAGAATTGAGAAATAACACACACAACGGTTCAAATATGATATATGGAATGGAAGAATGGAGAAATGAGTGACCCCTGGCATGGGACCCGCGGGTCGGGATTTAACTTCAATACCTTATAGGTAGGTATATACGTAGAGTCTTGAAATGTAGCAAAGAGCTTAGTGTAGTTAGAAAGACTAAAAATCTGATAAAATTGAAATTGAAAAAACAACTTCATTAAATTATTAACACCATTTTATTGAGCAACATTTAACATGGAAAGAATTGAATTGAATATTAAATTAATTGAACTAAACTAATGTAAATAAACTAAGTAAGATTCCTTTCAATATGAAATAAGAAGGTAATCAAAGTGTTGTAATGTTAATCTAAACAGCACTTAAACACTATATTATACATTATACAGTAGGTATACTGTATAATCTACCTAATGCACAAAATTTTGCCGAAATTCAGTGTATCTGTGCCAATGACCGATTGGTGCAGTGCGTATAATCTTTGGCGTAGCGTGAATGCTGGTATGCAACAGACATATCGATTTTGCGACCAAGGTAACATAATGATGTAATCAAAGTTTCTGTTTCATATCTTTTTTATTTTGTCTAGATTTATATAAATTCTTTTATTTGGTAGTAGACTATACATCTACATACGAGTACAATATATCTGGGTGAGTACTGATGTTCGACTGAAAATTCATCAATTATACATTATACATAGTTCCGCTGGACACGGGTCTCCTCTCAAATATGAGGAGGATTAAGACCATAGTCTGCCACGCTGGCCAAGTGCAGTCTGGTAAACTTCAGAAGACGGCATCCAATGTCACTTTCAAGAAATTTTCAGACATGCAAGTTTCAGCAAAATGTTTCCTTCACCGTAACAACTAATGACGTTTAATTTCTTAAAACTCACGTTGTTTTGAAAAATCGTGATAGCGTGCCGTTTGATTATGTACCCGGTCCTCTCGATTAAGAGGGTTGTAGATCGCCATGTTAGTCCATACGTTTATCGTCGTTGTGCAAACACAAGTTTCCAGTATACTGCGTTGCCATATATCACAAGCGACTTTGTTAAGATACGCTTTAAAGCAATCGACTGCGATTAGCGATCGAGTCGAGCGCCTGTCGCAATAGTTAGACTTAAAGTCTAGTTTTCGAATTAGGACGTAACCGCAAACATACAAGGGAAAGAAACTGTAATGTCGGTTTACTTCTTTGGTCTCGTTATTATATGCAAACACGTCTTCAAGCTTAATATTTCTGAAAACGAAGTGTTATCTACCAGCATCCAAATCTAAGATAGATTAAAATAAAAAAAATTTAAATGCAAATATTGCTTAACTAAAAATGATCGGTCCTCTTCTACCTTTTTACTGTTGATTATTATCTGCTTACATCAGAAGACTCTTAGATAAAACACATCAGATCTGGCCTTTGTGGTATTGCGTCGCGTCGTGTAGATCGTCGCCTTGACTCTCATCCGATTCTGTATTCGCGTGCCTGTTACTCCGGCTTTAGAGTCAGAACGATAGCATAATCTTGTTGGCGCGTTTATTTATGTAGCTCAGTGTTTTAAGTTGCGTGTGCTGGTGGCAGTTATTTATCACTCACTGTGCCACCATTGTGCTTCTTTTATGGAAATATTAATGGCGACTCATTTAGAATACCACGGAATGGTGTGTTAAGCGTAACAAATGTCTCGTCTCGTCCAGATAGTCTAGATATCTCTCAGAATGAAATGGATTCTTCGGGTATCAAACGGCAGAATCTGATGGAAACTTATTTTTCAGAAATCTGCGTGCACGTAGTAACTTTTCAATCGGGAAGTTAAAGAGTAAAATATTTTAAAACTGAACTTCTAAACAAAACTAATCAAGGTGTATTTGTGTGTGTCTGTGCATGTACATATATCCGTATAAGAGTGTATGTATTTTTGTGTATGTAGATAAAAAAAGATGTGTACCTACTTGTTTATGTATTATAACGCATATTATAACGCATGCGGTATCCACTCGTAATTCCACAACCCATAAATAAACATAAAGTAGAAAAAAACATTACCCACGTTTATAAAATAAATAATTTAGCGTCAATCCCATAAAAACTTAAGAGTAGTTAAAAGACGACGTTCCACACGCCGAGAACCCTTGACGCTGCAAAGGAGAAATTACGAAAATCAAGTTAAGACTTAAAGTTTAATAAAAAGCTGCACTAGCTAGTTCTCAAAGTGGAGGAAAGGCTGAATTTTCTTAATAATTTTGCTCAAACCGTGTCAAGACGCTTCGTTCCCAGCGCCAAGAGCCCTCGGCGCGCGGAAGTGTTCATTACTCCTAGGGGAAAATACAGAATGGTTGAGACGGCGGCATAACCTTACCAAAACCAGCGAATCCAGGAAATTGTAGGAAATGTGAACAGGCGCGGCGTGTCGCTGTTCAAAAACTTTCTGTATTAACTAAAAAACCCAGTTATACTCAGTTCAACGCTTTATTTCATGCTTAGAGATTTTGGTGTTAGTTACGTACTTATTAAATGATTGCTTACCGTCAGTTGTGCTGTTGGAATATAATTATGATTTCTTGTCATATATTCCAACAGACATCCTGATGACTGTCATCCTTGTCTTGTAAGTTAAATAATACCTACATATGTCTTTATTTTAAATTTAATTTCTTAATGAATTTGATTTAATTCTACCTATTTAGTAGGTACATAAGGTACATACCTATATAACAAACAATATAAATAACATAACTTATTGTAACTCTGCAAGATGCAGTGGATTTTTGACAACAATAGTTACACATACTAAGCAACTTATGACATTTTAGTATAATATGCTGTATGCCATAGATTTAATCGTAACAAAATACGCTAGCCTTTTAACGATAAGCTCCGCAGTTGCTAGCGTATGGCATTTGTTATCTTTTTTTGGCTCAGCCCCAACTAGCAGGCGTAATGCAGTTGCAGTTAACATATGGGGCGGAGTAGTTAGCAAAATAGAAGCCTTAAAAATGAGTTCCGGGCGTCGACATGCGACGCTCCACGTGTGACGGCATATGCCTGCGGTTTTAAATTCTAATGTGGCCGCCCGCTCACCGCCGCGCCGGTCACGACTCACAATATGCGTAAGCACTAAGTACGTACCTTGGTCGCATGGTTAATCCTGTTGAAACAACATGTCAGCAGTTGTTACGGAAAAAATGCACAGGTTTTTATAACTATAGTTATAGGTACACTACCCCTACTACCTGCTTCAGACAGGATTATCTCCTATTCGTGGTTCGACATGCAGTGACGTTTGTTACTCATTCACGATAGAAAAAAAAAGTATTATACTAATATGATTATTTAATAAAAACGAAACAGCAACAGAGTTTGCAGACAAATATAACGTTTAGCGGTTTTAAAAACAGATGCTTAAGCATTTAATTGTATGCTTGGAGCAGTTTGACATTATTTTCAATCAAATAATTACCTATAACTCGCGTTACGAAAACATCAAATCGTCGTGTACATACTTAATGCAAATTTAAGTTTTATATGGTTTTCTCATGGATGCCGTTGCCAAATCTGAGCCAAATTGGACCAAACAGAAAGCACCAGCTTTGAAATATAATAAGAATCATCAAAATCCGTTCACCCAGTTGAAAGTTATGAGGTAACAAATATAAAACAAAAAACAGTCGAATTGGGAATAACCTCCATTTTTGAAGTCTGTTGATAAATACCACTTTGAGAGCTATGAACGTTTCCACGCCTAATAGGATTACTGCAATAATTATCTATCTATTGAATAGTAAATTTTCACCCGCGTTAAGAATTGTAACGTAATGCTTCATAGCCTATAACCTTCCACGTGAATGTAGCTATTAAGCACAAAATGAATTTTTTAAATTCGACTTGTTCCAGAGATTGGCGCGGTCAAATCAACTCTTCAGCTTTATATTATTAGTAGTATAAATACTTATTACTTACACACATACATATTATAGTAAGTACTGCAGTAACATAACAGTTACTGTTAGGTTACGTGTTACATGTAACCATGCCAGTTCGAGCCCGTATTAAGTTATGTCGCGGCGAAAGATGAATTTGCGGTCAGGTAGGTGTATCGTATGAACTGTCTGGACTCTGGAGTTATATTATGAGAACGCTTTATAATTTTAATCTACTAAGTATTTTTACTGTTGTAATTTAAGTTTAATTTATTTGTGTTCGACACAATGTTAGTTCTAAGATCCACTTTTCATAAAATCATGGATCAAGGATTAAAGTGGATACAAAAGTGGAAAATGATCCATCAATGGATTTTTACTAAATATTGAATGATTTATTGAAATGGAGTTTACTAATGTGAGATTAGGCGTTCGTATTTTCTTTATAAAATTGTGTAAATACCTTCACGAAATCTTTTATTATAAAATAGGATAAAATAGTTTTAAATAGGAGGGTGGGGGGAAGCTATGCCTCAAAAAACTAAAAAAGTACGAAAAAAGAAAACTAAATATTGAGCTCCCAGAACTTGCAGCCTCATCATCACTACATAGTATAAAACAAAGTCGCTTTCTCTGTCCCTATATCCCGATGTATGCTTAAATCTTTAAAACTACTCAACGGATTTTGATGCGGTTTTTTTTAATAGATAAAGTGATTGCAGAGGAAGGTATACATGTATAAACGTTCACAGTTTTTCTGTAGTGTATCTATCCTATTTAGTATCAGCATTGCACCCATGCGAAGTCCGCATAGCAGGTCGCTATTTTTTCTAATAAATCAGAGGTAAGCTACAAAGAACGCGTGAACCACGCCGTGCATCTAGTTCTAGCACACTACATATATACCTATCTCTGCATTACTACATACACACATATACACATGAATAATGCGACCATTTCTGACTTTATTCGGTACATAATGGATATCAATTCTCTGCGTTTTCGAATAAAAAGAAAAGATCAAATTAAATGCAAGCTCAGTAAAATAAATAATCTTACAATAACTATGTAAAACTAGTTAAATCTTTAATGAAATATTTTATTAAATAATCTATAATGTACCTACTTAGTTAGACATAAAATATGATATAAGAGATGGGGACCACCTATTTTGGGAAGTCCTATGAATTTTTTGTTAATAATTTATACACTTGATTTGAAAGCCGAGAGTTTTTTCCGCGGGCTTTTTTCTCCCGGCCTACCTTAGCCAAAAGGGCGCCTAAAGCCGATGTACCGTATTATTTAACGTACATCCACTATATACATATACCGTATGATGAATAAAAATATTTGATTGTAATTGATTTTGATTTATCATTTGCTGGCGTCAACACATTTTAATCCGATACATCTTCATATTGATAAATAATTGATTCTCTGATTGGACTCAGTCTACCGTCTAAAAATATGTTACATGTATTTTCCAGGTACACTTTGGGAATATTCCGTTGCAGAAAGGGTCGTATGGTCACACTACACATGTACAGAGTGCAGCCGCCGACGCCACTGCAACGAAACACTGCAAACTGCATTGCCGGGGTGGCGCGCTCGTTCATTAAGCCTGGGTGCGTAGGGGATAAATGGAAATCTTTGCGGTTCAAAAAATTTGTCGCAAAAAGCTTTGCAAAATTTTACGAAAGCACTTTTTTTTGTGAAAATTATTCTGGAATTAATTTGAAGCATTTGGTAAAGGAAGATTTAATTAAAAATTATCAAACTCTTATTAAATATTGTGTTTATTGCAATTAGGTAAATATTATTTTATCTTTTCATTGTAGTATACTCAAATCATCAATAACATTCTTATTTAATTGTGGGACCATTATCTCACTCGCCCAATAAGCACTTTTATGGAAAGTAAGTTATAAAATACTAAGGTACCTACTCTTTATATAAAAAATCTAACACGATACAAGTCTTCTAACTCTCGGTAACGTTAAATTTATTCTTATTGTGTACCGAATATAAATATTCATGGGGCAGGTACCAAGGGGACAGCAGGTACCATGACCCCTTCGTGGCGTCAGATTGACGGAATTCAATCTTCTAATTATTATATTACGTAATGCATACTTATTTTAATTATTATTATTATTAGATATTGTAGTTAGTATTATTTAATACGAGTAGTTATAATTTACTTTTATAATTATGTATTTATTGCAGACAGGTAGACTGGCCAAGTGGTAGTAAGTGGTCACCGTCGCCTACGAACATAGACGACTCTAGAAGGTAGGCCAAAAATTTTTATTGAACAAAACAGATTTACATAGAATTTTTAATCGTCAACAACAGCTATAGATTCGAAAAACTGTTTTGATAAAAGATAAAAATAATAATGGAGGAAATATATATTAACATAATACCATAAGCATTATATAATTATTGTTAATATCTGTGCTAGTTATATTTCATCACTAAAACATATATAACATAGTATAAAACAAAGTCGCTTTTTCTGTCCCTATGTATGCTTAAATCTTATAAAACGACGCAACGGATTTTAATGCGGTTTTTTTTAATTGATAGAGTGATTGAAGAGTAAGGTTTATATGTATAAACGTTCACAGTTTTTCTGTAGTGTATTTAGTATCAGCATTTCACCCGTGCGAAGCCGGTGCGGGTCGCTAGTTTCTTTATAAACCTCAACGAACCCTTCGCTTTTCATATTCAATAAACAGCGCGCAGTTTTTAAACCAAATTAAAAGCACTTCATTAAAACATTTGACGGTAGACCACTTAACTCTCGCTGTTAAAATACTCAGATCTATGCAAAAAGCTGACCTCTCTTTTAACTGTAATAAGGAACACATTATGATTCGTTGAACTATAAACCGTATTTCAAACTTTAAAGATTTTCTCTTGGATTTCTTTTTTAATTTCATGTTTTTCTTTACTTCTTTCTTGTGTTTCCAAAGAAAGAGAATTCTAACTTTATAAATATTACAAATTATGAATGTGAGTTTGTTTGTTTGTGTGCAATTTTATCTGCACATTGTCAGGGATCTCTGTACCACATGTGAAGAATGAAGAAGAATGAATTAACGAAGAATGAACATTTTACTTAACCGTATATCACTAAAATTCTGTTCTACATGATTCTAAGTTAAACGTGCATAGTGAAAATGATAACTATATACCGTAGCTAATATTCCGTAGGTATACCCACATAAAATCTAGCAATTGCTCGCTAAAAACTACAAACAACTATTGACAGCAAAACGAAATTGCAGACATAAAGTCCGCATCGCTTTTTTCTTTAATTTACATAACGAACCCTTCAAAAACAACAACAAAATTCTGCAGCAATGCAGCGCGGACCGCGGTACAACGCGCGAATGGAAATGCACTAATCTTATCGAGGACGCAGTAAGCAATATTTAGTATGGTCAAAGGTACAAGTATTTAACTGAACAATATTTTATTTCAATTTTAAACTTTTTAGATGTATATAACATATATTTTTATTTTTACTCAGTTATGTATTTTTTTATATGGTAGGAAAATGTAAATTTTTTTGAATAAATAATTAATATGTATTTGAATAAAAATGTGTACGATATTTTAAGCTATTTTTTCACTTAACGACACACCCATTAGGTTCGAAGATACAAATATTTTATTCCAATTTACGTCGACGATGCTTCCTTCCTATTGGACGTTGGAGAAAATTTACTTTACAAAAATTAGAATTGTGGGCTACGATACGACCTACAACTAAGGCCAGCCAAAATTCGTTAGGTTAGGTTTACGCCACTTATTTGTTTACTTTTAAGTGTTTTACTTTTCCAATCATGTTTATTTGCAGAATAAGGTGATACATTTTAGGTTTTCAACATATTTAGGTCTCTTATACTAACCCCTATCTACATACCCTAAGGTATGCAAATGTAAGCATGTCATGAGGTTTTAGGATTACAGTATATACATTTATTACATCTACAAAAATAACGTTGAACTACTGCGCGCCATCCCGACTGTGGCACGAGGTCGGCTTGCATCATGCACCTGGATATGCGGTGAAAGCTGTCTAGGCTAGCACACACGGCCCTTCGTACCAGTTGCATTGCCTTTATAAAGTTTAATAACTGGATTTTATTAATAACTAGCCTTCCGCCCGCTTTATACTCCCCGGACCCTATCTACCACGAGATTCCGTTTCAGACTGAAATCTTTGTCCACTATTGTAATACGAGCTGCATTGTGCTCGTAAGTATAAAATATAAATAGTGTATGCTATTATTCGGGTAACAGTACAGCAACAGTTAACTTTATAAAGAATAGGGCATAATACAAACGATAACCCATTTTCGACTAGTCTTGCAAATAATCGCTTTTATGTAAGTACGTGAACGTGAATGCACCCTAGTTCAGTACCTATTTACCTGCACTAGATAAAACGTTTCGTTGAAAACTTTTCTAGATTGCTATTTTTGCTATTGTTAAGACGAGAATTTTATTTCTTTTGTAGGTACGTATTTAAAATATTCTCAGATTCTTTCCTTTTGTTCCGAATCTCAATCCGGTATTTATTGCCGAATACACTTTGTTCACTCACCAAAAAAAGATGTTCTTTTTTTCCAAGCACAGACATTTAAAAATTCCAGTCTGTATTATTTCGTAAGAATTATTAAATGTTGCGAAAATGTAGTTATGTAGCGTATCTATTACATAGCGTGTTCATAATTTCAAATACTAAGTAGATACTTACCTAACTAACTTACTCATTCTAACTAGAAAATTACTTTTTTTGAACTAAAAAGAATTACACCATTTCTTTATGAAAACAAAAAATATAAGAGTGACTGCATCTGCTTTACGTAATATAGGTACATACTCGTAGGTACCTAACCATCTACCCGTCTACTTCATCGAGAAAACAAAGCTTCAAATTTAAAAGTAGGTCACGGTAAACTTACTTTGTATGTTTAAAAATTTACATTCTTTGTACAGCTCTAACGAGAAGATGTCGTATAAAAATAAATATTAATATGACACCTACTAACAATGATAAAAAAATAATAAAAAGAAAGTAAAAAACTATGGAAAAATACGGTGGCTTGTTTATCTGCATTTTAATAGAAGTCGGGCTAAATCATGATTGTAATTATCTTTATCTATAAAAATGTATCTACAACACCGCCAACACCAGATTCTGAGTACCAGAGGTCACGCCATTAGACTCCATCGGCAGTACATCGGAAAATCGTAGAAAAGTGCCACAGTTTGGACAAGCTCAGAATACGATGGCAGGAAGATGGGTAGGAAGTTTATTTAAATATATTATCATAAGACGCTGATAAGGATGAGCGTCTAAAAAAGATCAATCCATAGGAAACCTTAGTTGAAAATTAAGCCGGAGCAATTGGGTTTATTTCTCGTTGTGTAGGACACAGTTTCTAAAATGATAATATTTGTCTTCTCATTGCTTTACTTTAGATACCTACATAGTATGGTTACTGCATACCTAATACCCTAATATATAGTGAACCCTCAAAATTACATAACTTTCACCGGTGATTTTAGCGGTGTCTTGGTACTTGGGCACTATTTTATTTATTTAACTCTATTTAAGTATTCCCGCTGGTTTTGGAGTTGCTATACTCAAATTCATGTCGCTCGCACGTTTGGTTTGCCAACTACTGTATTTATCTGTACTTTGGTTCATGAAAATATAAATTAATTAAGTTAAAAAGTATTATGTCCACTGTAAAAAAAATAAAAGAATAAGGTATGTACCTAAAACAATATTCGAATTTATACAAATCACAATATCATTGGCAAACTATCTCAATTTTAGATGTAAATGTAGTAAGTATATAAATGTACTCTGTGTGTAAATGTATTGTAGATGAGGTTAATGACCTTGCAGTGAACTCACGAGGTAGGTACGTGTTTATTACATAGATAGAAGTCTTTTTATTAGTAATTGCAAATTTTAAGTGTTGCAAGGTTTTGCAATTTAAAAATAGTTGTGTACTTTAATCGGTATTTAACGAAAAATTTATAAAATTCTATTTATTAAACAAATATAATTAAGTGGAAAGCTTTACGCAACTAAAGAGGTAATATGGCATGAAAATTAATAAAATTTAAACCCAAATAACGTATATTAAAATAAAAACAATAAGTACAATACGCATTATTTTAATGTTTGACATTTAAACGTATCAAAACACTTTTTAGGTAGTCTGTGATGTAGCATTATCTGTATTATAATTATTATCTGTCCAGCAGGAGTTAATGACTTTAGGTATGAATTTAGTAATCTGTGACAATTTGACATCTGTAATCCTGTACGAAACCAAAATTGAAAAAAAATATTATCACTTTTCAGTCAGTCATTCTGATAAAAGGATGCTGTCAAATTACCTAAAGCCCAGTTTTTTGGGTTTATTAAAATTTTTGAACAGTATGAACTGGTTTATAGTGTTTTTTAGTTTGATTAACCTATCTGTGTGCATTTACGAGGACCAAATAGGCAAATTCGATTGGTAATTACGAGTTATAGGTTATGCCAGTTGTACGTCTTCCGAGTGGTAAAGTTCAATGAATAATTATGGGAATTCGTTTTCAGGAGGCAAACATACGTGGGCAGAATAAAGTTCGCGCAGTTTGACACAGTTTCTACTGCTAAGAGAATAATTGTCGCCACTGAAGAAAATGTTATCGCCGCGCTTCACCTAAAGACTGGTGATTTTATTTTTTACGCATTAATACTACTTAATTTTCAACACCCTATAGTACGTAATATTATGTCTACCAAAAATTATCAATGAGACATAATTTTCTCTCATCTCTGTAGATACATTCGTGTTTTCGTTCGTAGGTAGGTAGTTAAATATTGATAACGTAAGTGTCAACTAGGTTCACCAATTTGAATTAAACATTGCATAGTACGTATGCAGTGAATAGATGCCTTTGAATTAAAATATAATCTTAATGCCACATCTATTGGCATTAAGATCCAACAATTGCTGTGAAACTGCTTCAATTTGTTTACTAATGAACATTGCAAATCTGCTATAATTACTCATTAGAATATGTTTTTTGTAAGTTATGATTACCATTGCTAATGAAATTGACTGTGACTTAACTAAACAATATAGATTTAGTGCCTACACTGCATAGAACAATGCCTAAAAGTATAGCCTTAAAGCCTATTTTAAGCCTCATTAGACATTTATTAAATTTTTTATTAAAATTGGTCTAATGAGACCAGCAAGAATTCTGACTTTGACAACTTATAAATAGTATTTAAGTTGCTTGAAGTTAAGAAATAAAGAATTTATTGAACATAAAATAAGGTTTTAACATACTGAAAGTTTGTAAACAGCCACAATAGTTACAGAACTGTGTCGCTGAACTAAAAGTTTTTAGTTTTCAGTATTAAATTGGTTTCACTTTTGGTTGAATTTTTTTGTTAGATGCTAGTAGACATTTCTAAAATAACAAATGAGCTTGAACAGAGGTCTTGGTATTTAAAAACAAACTATGAATTAATAATATTTGTGAGTTGTATAATGATTGTGTAAAATAAAGTGACGTCCTATTAATAGGTGAAATAGTTTGGCGGCATGTGTTCGAGAGTGCATCAGCTGGCAACATCCAGCTGCTGCATGTCAGTGACAAAGTTGTCACGGTCACTGGGTCCAACCCCTACCTTGTGCGGGGGTGGAACACTGCAACAGGTATTCAATTATTTAATAAAAATTTTAAACAAAAACTCTAATGAAAATTTTTTTATTCATCATAATGTACTTGTATACACTATTTGAATGTTAAATAATATTGTGCATCGGCTTTAGATGCCCTTTTGGCTAAGGTAGGCCGGAAGAAAAATGCAGGCGGAAAAAACTGCAGTATAGCTTAAGCCTTATAGTGTAGTGTATATTAAATAAAATGTATAACAAAAATTATGATTATTACTAGTTACTATGCAGTATAACTTTTGCCTTATAGTGAGTTTTTTTTATAACCTTTATTTAAGACAATGGATTTCTTTCACAGGTGTTCTCTTATGGGAGTGGTCTTTGTCCATTAATGATGAAGAGCGAGCAGATCTCTCAGAGTGGTGGGTTCAGGACAACACACTGGTGCACATGTTACCAGTATTTGGGTCCCACTTGGAGGTCACTATGTACAATGTTATGAAGGGTTATAATAAAGGGACAACGTCAAAGTTGCCTGCTGCTTGGACCAATGAGGGGTGAGATTTAGTTTAAATTTTGTGCATTTGCTCACTATATCAAACTTAACAGGATCCCTTTCTTTGCTAGGTCTTGCTACTCTATTTATGTGCGAATGCATGCATTGTATATGTGGTTCTTTTCAAAAGTATCTTTTAGTTTAAATTTTTTTATTTTAAATTTAAGTTTTTTTTGGAAAAACTAATTTTGATAAAAAATATAAAAATCAAATAATTTATTTAAAAATAATTTTGATTAAGACGATGATTGATTAGTTAGAATCAAAAATGAAAGCTATTTTTATTCTAGATTGCTTTTTGCAACAATATTGCTTGTTTTTCAAGCAAGCAATTGATACATCTATTTTTTTTATTTCACTGACATCGTCAATAGTTTTTTATATGAAAAAATGTGTATCAATTACAATAATTGTTAACTAAAATTATTTTCATAATATTAATGATTTTGTATTTATTTCAGATGCGTTCTCTCGCCTCCATACTACACATGTACATCACGGAATGTTGTGATATCATTGGACGTAACATCTCAGGCTGTGCAACTTATAAGTAAACCATTATCTGATCTTATAAATGTGAATGATGTGTTTGAAGGTAAG
>DWQL01000170.1:0-18848 GCA_018231265.1 Noctuana haematospila | reverse complement strand
CGTCCGACACGGGTTGGCCACTAACCCGTATCTCCACCAATCCGCATTGGAGCAGCGTGGTGGAGTATGCTCCAGGCAATAAGATTCTGTAATATATTCAGAATACGTTTACCTACAAAGATTTACATATACATGTATAAATCACTTGTTGCTTTTATTTGCATAACTACTCCACTGTTCCCGGGTAGGGTTGCCAGTCGTCCGGATAAAATTCACAATAATATTTATTTTATTTATTTTATTTATCCGTAAGCATATCCGTCAGTAAGTCCGGCTTTAGTTAAGGGCTAATCTACACTTTTGCCTAAATTATATAATAGATCTTGAGTATCTTATTTACGTACGTATAAACAGAAATTATTTATTAATGATTTTTGACGAGTTATTTTGTTTGTTCCCGTTCCGCCCGGCTTACCTTGCTTGGTTTTTATACTGACTTAGTCCTTTATATTTTTCAACCGACTTTAAAAAAGAAATGGTTATCAATTCGACTGTATATTTTTTAAGTTTATTACCTCATAACTTTCAACCGAGTCAACCGATTTTGATGATTCTTTTCTATTTGAATACTGGTGCTTGTCTTTTACTCCAGTTCTGACAATGGCTTCCATGAGAAAACCATATAAGACTTAAATTTGCAAACGTGCATTAAGTATGTGCGCGACGATTTTGAAGTCATTTGTTTTCGTAACGCGAGTAATAATAATTTATAACAAACAATACTATTAATACTGACCCAAAATAAGTACCCATTACAACACTTTAACCGGCCTTTTTGTTCAAATGTCCGGGTAAACTATCTTGTCTTTGGGTAACCTGTTTTCAGTCCTGGCAACCCTATCGCCGGGTTACGCCATCATCCCAACATTTATATAAGCTCTGTAATAAAGATCATTGCATTATTATGCTAATACTAAGTCTTAGGGTTGATACCGTTTATTTATAGAAGCTGCCTGGAAAGTAAGAGAATATTATTTTCAATTTTCCTCTTACTTTGAGCTTTCGTTGAACAGGTGTTGTTATTATAGTGGATATTTTTTTTCCTTTTTTTGCAATAAAGGAATTTGATGTAATTTTTTTGGATATTTCTCGTTTTATTTTTAAAAAGTTATTGTCATTTTACTCATTAGGTAAAGTACTTTCGGTATCAGTTTAAAGCTCTTTGATATCTGTAACAGTTACGGAATAATCGCCTGTGCACATTTAACGATTACACCCGGTATTCATCATTGTTTTAATAAATTTGACTTCTTTCAAAGACTACTTAGTAAAACTTAGTAACTACGCATTTTCAAACAAGGCATCTAGGTTAAAAGCCTTTGAGTTTCAACTTCCAACAAATTAATTATCTACCCACAGAAGTCACTCTTAAACACTCGTAAACTCAAAGATTCATTAGCGAGAATGATTTTTAGCACTAAATGCTACAATCCTTCATTTAGAAGTACTCTTTAAAGTTTGAACTTTAAAAGATATTAACAAACTTCATTCATAGCTGTTCGAGCGTAGATTGATAAAGTAATTAGTAGGTCCGGCACATTAGTAACATCTGTTAGCCATTAGGGCGAAGAACTAAAGACTAGATTTATCGAAGTGTTCTATTTGGAGAATAAACTACGAAAGACGCTAAAACAGCTGTTGCTTAAATGCAAATTATTTGTGACAATGTTGCTTACTCTAAGAGGTAAAGATAAGGTTGACCGTCTGCTTTATTGCTAAGCTTCACTACATAATATAAAACAAAGTCGCTTTCTCTGTACCTATGTCCCTATGTATGCTTAAATCTTTTAAACTACGCAACGGATTTTGATGCGTTTTTTTTAATAGATAGAGTGATTGAAGAGGAAGGTTTATATGTATTTATAAACGTTCACAGTTTTTCTGTAATTTTTTAGTATCAGCATTGCACCCGTGCGAAGCGGGGGCGGTCGCTAGTAATCTACATAAAAATTATACCTATTCTTTGAAAGAGAAAACTTTTTTTATAATTGAATACGGTTTTTTATCATATTTGAGTAGCAAACGAGTATGCAGGTCACTTGATGTTAAGTAGTCTCTGCAACCCATGGACATCCACGTCTAACCTCAAATAGGAGAGAAGTCCTATCTTAGATCATACGTTGAGGCGACGCTACTTTATAAGGACTGAGTTGATCGCCTCAAATCTCAGGAAATTCTGGACCGATTTGAAAAATTATTTTTGTATATGAAGCGCGCATAGAAAAGGGTTGGAGACATTATGATAGCTACATTAATGAGGAAGGTTATAGGCTATCAAGCATTTCGTTACTATTCTTAACGCGGGTGAAACCACGTGGCGCAGCTAGTTGTTAATATTAAAAGTGCCAACATTTTAATTAAAACTACTCCCGCAATAGCACTTAGTAAACTTCTTAGCTGTTGTCTTTAAGAAGATGAATTAAAATACCCACAAGCGAAATTGCATTGGAAAACCGCTTCGCCACTGTATTTAATTGTGATTCTTTTATTAAGCGATACACAACCTTAGTCCATGGTCATAAGAGCTTTTTTATGCTATAATATGCTTTATGTTCGTAGATTGCTTGTTTGGTATTCTTGGTTACTGTGGTATTTCTTTTTAGATCTATCTATCAAGTAAATCCTTTGATCGGGGAGGTAATACTGCTGTCCTCACCCTTAAGCAAGTATTGTGGCAAGTACTTGTGTTTCGGTTGGGAAGGTTCGATACCAGACACTCTATATTATTATTTAAGGCAACTATCTTAGTTCTCGCAATGCCTCCACGTATGATTTCAGATAAAGAAAGATAAAGAAATTTATAAGAAAATTAAATGAAACCAAATATTGTAATGAAGTAAAAATATGGTAGTAATGTAATTGCCTTCAACCCTTTTTATGTCCCACTGTTAGGCACGGGTCGCACCCTACAACGGACCGACGGCTTAACGTGCCCTCCGAAGCAAGAAAGCGCGCATGAAATTTTCCAGTAGCGGTCACCCATCCGAGTACCGACCGCCCCGAGGTTGTTTATCACAGTGCTCGCTTGGAATCCACACTACCAGTGTAATGCGCGCTTCATACTGTTATTAATATACGCCAATAATGAATGGCATCGAGTTCAAACGAAATGTACGTACGCTACCCAAGATCGATCACACATCGGCAGGCGAAATTGAGCGTGTAATACGTAATGTATGTCGAACACAAATACTGAGCTCGATTATTCGTGACGAACTGCTACCAAAGACTGTAACAGCGCCATTTACGATTCATCGAACACGTTTCGTTTCAAAACGAATGTTCCTTTTATTCTTAATATGTTTGAAGGTTCTTATAATTATGTGCTTCTTTTAAGTTTCGACCGAATTCAAAAAAGGAGTAGGTTTTCAATTTGACTGTATTTTTTTTTATGTTTGTTACCCCCTTTCGACTGGGTGAATGGATTTTGATGGTTCTTTTTCACAGCCCCGCGCTAGGATTCCCTGTGTCTTGGGCGCTGTGGAGTGTGTCCATGTAACTATGATAAATTATGAAGATTCCACTGAAGAGAAATTTAAGTACATTTATCTTGAAAATTAGAATTGGCCTCTGTAAAATGACTATTAACGCTTCACGCTCGTAGCCCCACCCATGGATTCCCTGTGCCGTAGACAATTACACAAACACCCACACCGGAAACAGAAATCCAAATTCATTGTTTAAATTTCTGCCATGCCAGGAATCGAACCTAGGACCCTCCGAATGGACCATCTTGGTAACCACTACACTACAATGGCCATACAAACATACTTGCAATGGCCATACAGTTAGTAAAAATTCATGGGGAGAATGAACCTAGATCTACCGGCAAGGGGTCTAAACTCAAAGTACACAGCACAAAGATGTTGAACTCTCATCACCCTCCATTCAGACTATCTCAAAAACGTCTATTTATAGCGTGATCAGATCACAATTTCAATAAGAGCACTCCATTTAATACAAAAGGTCACAAATTTAAATCACCGAAATGAGTCCTTTCAACACGATGTCGCCGTAAATTAAATTAATTTTGTATTATTTTGTCTACTAGCTATTGAGCGGAGGTGAATAGCCAGTCAAAGTATTTATCGCGTCGCGCTTGGAGCATCGAAAATTGCTGTAGATTTACATGTAAGGACAATTACTTATAACGCTTAACGCTTCACACTCACAGCCCCACACTAGGATTCCTGTAGACTGTGTCGTGGGTGTCATGGACACACACAAAGACAAATAAATACACAAATACCCAGGCCGAGAACAGAAATCTAAATTCATCATTTAAATTTCTGCCCTGCCGGGGATCGAACCCAGGACCCTTCGAATGGTGGACTGGCATGGCAACCACTACACCACGCGGGTCGTCACTTATGTGGTTGAACTTGTGTCGTTTTCCCCGGAGGTAAACGTTCCCCGGAGATGTCCCAGACGTTTTCACGAGGGGGTCAGTTAGAAAAGATTAAATTGTCGCACACCGTGAAGCAAGTCTTGTAGCAAGTACCGTTTCGGTTGGGGAGGGTTGTAACCGGACACACTATATTAGAGGCGGCCATTTTTGTCTTCATGACTAGCAATGCCTTCACGATGATCTCAGATAGGACGACTCTCCTATTTGAGGGTGGCAGTGATTACTTAAAATCCTGCCTGCATGCTCGTTTGCTTCTCATAAACGATAAAAAATTTAACGTATTTATAGATTCTCACAAACATTAGACTGGGATTTCAACCAACAAATAAGACATAAGTATAAAAATTGTCACAAAAATTTTATCACACGTAGGGGTTCTTAATTATAGGGTCATTATGCATGCAAACACCCGAAGCGACTCACATAATGTGTTTGCAAAAGCTTAGTATACAACGACTTAATCCTAACAAGTTGGGGTAAATTATCTGCAGCATTGTTCTAGAAAGGAGAAAGCCGCGTAATGTATGGGAATGTGCACCAAAAACTGAAGTGATTGTCAAAATAAATGAATTTAATTTCAATAAAGATAAACAGTATTTTTTATGAAACAAGAGTTTTTAAATTCAAATGACGGAAACTCAGAATATCCGGAAAATCGCGGAGCGCTGTGATTAATTTATTAAATTATTATTATTAATATTAAATAATTTTAACGTAACGTAAAATTATACTATTGTGCATCGTGTGTGTGTGTATGTGTACGTTATACACATTCTTTCTATGTACGTGGAATGTTATATTTAATTACTATTAAAATGGAATCATACATCATAAGCTACTCAAAGTCTATTTATAGTTAGTTCTGTTCAAAGTTAACCCATTTAGTAAAAGCAGCGGTTCAAATCTCATCTGTAAGCCCCTATGGTTGTTCAGTCTGTTCACAACTAGTTAGGCACTCGAAGTTATCTTTAAGCCATCGTAGTTCGAAATTATTCGGAATTTAACAAAGGATTGAAACTGCATTTACTGTTACCACAGTTTAAACTTTAAGAGTAAGTACAGAAATAGAAATGGCTTCTACAATGTTTTGATAAGGAATTTGCATCAAACCATAATGTCTGATGTAACAACAACGACAGATTAAAAATGTCGTAATACTGTTCTGATTGTTTTCCGGAAGTTTTGACAAAAGCTTAATCGTAACTTGAACAACTTTTGAGGCAAAGTTCAATCTAAGAAAGTTTGGATTACGTAAATTTTTATAAACAAAATTCGAACTTCCACTTCGGTTTTAAAAAGTTGGAGTTAGCCTTAGTAGTTATGTCACAGATTCGAACTTTTTTGGATTAATTGTCATGATCATTTTTAAGGCGTTTTGGATGCATTTTTGGAACTATTTTGGATTATTTTTACGGTATGGAAAGTACCCGGATTTTTTTGGTAAATGAATGGAATTGACATTTTATTACCTGACGTGACATATTGTTTCATCACCCTAATAACGGACAAAGTAAAGCAGGCACCTCATAGATATTTACAACAAAAAGTGGGCGGCAAACCATAGATATTTTTTCATTGTTATTTTTTCAGTTTTTCATTGCCTGAAAACGCGGCTAAACCTAGCTAGTGATTTATCGCACCCCCCGCACGCCAAATTTCATGAAAGTCGTTCGAGCCGTTTCCAAGATTTTTTTTGATTCACATTGTTTAATAATGTCTATTTTTATTTCCTGTGAGTTGATAAAAAAATATAACGATTGACTCATGAAATTATGACGTCATAATATCTATTTATCATACAAAATGTATGAAGGTGTCGCAGACACCTCATATCGCGCTATTTTATTACGGATCGCGAATGTATACCTAATGTAATTTTACACATCAAAACCACATGTCGAATTCTTCATTCGTTTGTTTGATCCAAACCGTTTACGGTACAAAGCCGCACGTAGTCGGAATTTCACTAAATTCCGGACCGCTTTGAAACAAATTCCGACCCTCAAAGCAAATTCCTGTATAGAAATGTGTATTGCGACGGTGATTTACATCAATAGTTTGGGATCGGCGCTCAGGAAACAAGACAATCTTATTGTTTTTATTGCCTTAAATTCTCTTTAATTTATCCACCTTTTTGCCTTACGTGAAAAAAACAGAAAGGGATTATTACTTTATAAAATCAGAAAGAAATAAGTGCACTTTAAATTATTATTTCTCTGTCGTAATAAGAGAAGAAAAAAGACAAGAAAATAAAACATAATGTAAAAAAAAACATAACAAAAATTACCTAATATAATTTTTTTATTTGCTTAATAGTCACATTAATTGTCTTAACTACTTTCTTTAAGGCCCTCCAATAGTAGAGAAAATATAATTAAATAAATTTGATACATAGTTGATACAATGATAGTTCGGAATGGTGAAAAGATATAAATAATATTATGAGACAATTACAAATTTCATTATCTCATATCAGTGATAAAATATAACTCAGTTAAAAATACAGTTTACTGTAGAAGAAATCACTTAGCTGGCTTCAAGGAAGCTCGTAGAGATAAATCGTTCTTGGAGCCCTCTTCAGCTTAGAAATTGCTCGTCAATTGCTTAGGTAACTTTTATTATCTGAACTAGTCCTTATAGTTTTTATTGCAGTATTTTTATTGAGACTGTGAAGATATTTATTGATGTTACAGGTTGTTTAAATAATAAAAAAAACGTAACGTAAAAAAACGTCGTAAACTCCCAGGAGTTTTTGTTCAGTATAGAACATAAATAATTTTGTAGTAGTAATAAATTTAATCTTAATTATAGCAACACTTCGCGTGTTCGATAGAAGCTGTCACTTTTTTCTTCCATTTTTCTGAAATTCCCACTCTTAAAATGAAAAATTACGTATTTTTCGTTAAGTCCATTTACCCGCAATTGGCCAGAATTTTTTTATCGGCGATGGATAACAAGCGAGCATGCAAGCCACCTGATATTAAGTAATACTACATTCAACCTCAAATAGGAGAGAGGTCGTATCTGAGGTAGGAAATGGATGCAATGATGAATAACTATACTTGTAAGTTGTTGTAGTTTATAACAGTTGTCACGGTCCCGCTGGTAGTAAAGCGCGCATGGCCTCGCTGGTAGTGTAGATCGCAAGCGATCTCACTGTTAAGCAACGTCGGGCGCAGCCGGTACTCGGATGGGTGACCGCTAGTGGTTAATTTTCTTGTGCGCTTCCGTGCTTCAGAGGGCACGTTAAGCCGTCCCGGTTGTTATCGATAGATAACAGTCGTTAAACCTAGTCGGAGGCCATTTGAGCGGTTTGACAACATCCGACACGGGTTGGCCACTAACCCGTATCTCCACCAATCCGCATTGGAGCAGCGTAGTAGAGTATGCTCCAGGCCTTCCCCGGTTGTGGGGAGAGATCCGTGCCCAGAAGTGGAACATAAAAAAAGGGTTGAAGGCATAACAGTTTTACTCGTAATTAACTACAACTATTCCTAACAGTATTCCTCTTCACACTATCTCATATAAACACTCGCGTACTTAAACGCGCTATAAACAGAGCAAGTTTCCATTACCCCAATTTATAAAGCTCATTATCGCTTGACGTTGTACGCAAACTGCATCACGTTTTCCATTAAAGTACATTAGTCGAGTTAATAGATTTAGTGCCTACGTGACAATGTCGTTAGTTGTACGTAATTATGTTATGTGAGCTGACATATCGCTGAAGGCTAATTTCGTGTTCATATCAATATTGAGTGATACAAAAACGTAGTAACTATTTATTTACTGAGTGGTCTTGTAATGGAATTGCGATTAAATTGCAATCAGTGTTGTGATGAATGAAGGGCGGACTTCATGTTAAAAACATTGTACGGTAGTCTTATAATATATAGGAGATCCGTGGGAAGTAAATTATGTTAGGTAGTTAAAGTTGTTATATTAAGCTTATGTCGAATCCGACATTCTCTCGATGATGCTAGAATTAGGTTTCAGGTGGGCTGTCTGCTCCACCAAGAACCAAGAAGAACAATTCCCCAGGCACCAAGAAGTCCAAGAAGTTAATGAATTTCTCTTGTAAAAACTAGAATAGGTTTTTTTTCATTTAGCTACATTATTTAGTTCAAGAAGACAACATCCGATACGGGTTGCTTACATAGAAGAAACCAAAATTATCTTTGGATTATTTTGAATATTTATTTATTTATTCTTCTAGTACTTAAACCGGTTAGAACCGGTAAAGGTTACAAAGGGCAAACTTAATGCCTTGTGTCATCCTCCACCAATCAACCCTTGTTACCCTTGTTGTAGTTGTAACCCTTGTTATTATTAATAAAGGCTGTTTTACAACAAATAAAGCAAACAAAGGCAGCGCCATCTGTCGGTAAGATGCTCCGTAAATACAAATTGTGTCGCGAGCAGCTTTTACTACGATAGTTAAAGTTTATTGTTATGAATGCTGTTTCGTTGTATTTAGGAGTTTTTAGAAGTAATACTTTTGTTTATATTAAACTAGATGACCCCGCGAACTTCATACCGCCTCAAAATCAGTAAATCTTATTTATAAAATTCTCGTGTCACGGTGTGTGTGATTGAACTCCTCCGAAACGGCTCGACTGATTCTCATAAAATTTTGTGTGCATGTTTGGTAGGCCTGAGAATCGGCCAACATCTAAATAGATGTGAAACCTTACCATTTAACCCTTAACATTTAGGGGTATGAAAAATTTCATACCCCTAAATGTTAAGGGTGGTCCACCCCTTAGTTTTTTATGTTATATGACGAAGTTCGCCGGGTCAGCTAGTTATACATATAAACCTTCCTCTGGAATCACTTGTATCTGATATTGCTGCATTAGAATACGTTGAGTAGTTTAAAAGATCTACGTGAACAGACAACGAAAGAGACTTCATTTTATGACTAAATTTTAATAAAATTTATTACTGTTAAAAATATGACTTTCTGCTAGGAGGTCAAAATAACGAACTTGGCCGACACGCTGCCGTACAGATTGACTTTGATAGTGACATTTCGTGTTTACGACGAAATAGTAATTTCCGTATTTCTTAGCTTATTTAGGTCATAAGTTCCTTTGGCATTTACTCAAATGTCAGCCAGTCAAATGTTGGCTGTAGGTATGAGGATATTTTAATGTCAGTTCCATGATTCTACTTTTACTATTTAAGGTTGATTGAGAGGCTTTTTTTCCTGTATAATAAAATACATTTATGAGAATAAACCGAGATCAAGTACGGCATTTACTCGTAAAAAAACTAGATTCACAATGATTGAATGAATAATTTAGACGACCCGCGTAGTGTAGTGGTTACCACGCCAGTCCACCATTCTTGGGGTCCCGGGTTCGATCCCCAGCGGGGCAAAAATTTAAATGATAAATTTGGATTTCTGTTCTCAGTCTGGGTGTTTGTGTTATTGTCTTTGTGTGTGTCCTTGGTACCCACGACACAGGGAATACAGAATGGAGCTGTGAGTGTGAAGCCTTATAATTGTTTATAAATAAAAAACGAAAGAAAAAAATTTAAAAAGATATAAGAAACTTAACATTAAAATGAACAGTAGTATTTTCGATAAGTTGGTATAGGAGACAAAATGACTCTATCGCATTTCTGTATTCCGCCCTGTAATGCCTGTAGTGCCACTCCACTTTACATAGCGCAGATACCTTTTGCTCGATAAAAGCCTTCCCAAGTGCCAAGAACTCTTCGGTATCTTTTTTTAAAATCCTCGCTGAACATTGTCAGGAAATGAACACATTTTTTAGGTAGAAAAATAAAAGAATGTTGAAAAACATTTAAAAGAATACTGTTTGATACTAACTAAAATTTCGTAAAAGCAAAATGTGTTGAAAACGTTTTTTTTTTAACTAAAATAGGTATAAATATGTTATAATTTTATCTTGGGTATAACTTTGCATTAAATGACGTAAAAAATGGTTCAGTAATTTTATACTTTATCCACTAATATTAAGATTAGGATATAAACAAAAGTGCCATACACAAACAACTCAACTATTCAAAAGAGGACAAAAATAAATGTTCATACAACGAATATTTTATTTCAATATACATAATATGTTGGTACCTAATATTATTTTTATCTCCTACGTTTGTAAATCGCTACGACGTAGCAAGTCGTAGCAGGCCGTAGACATCGATACTTCCCTTGGTTCTTTTACTTAAGTCTTCTTTTTTACACCGAACAAAAGGCGTCAAAAAAACCTTTAAGGAAGTATGATTTCCTTAAGTCACGGTGTAGCTTGTAAGTTATTACAGTCCAAGAGAATATGTACTGTTTACACGAATGTACCTCATTTTTCAAACAAACAAACAAGAATTCGAACATTTAGTATATACTCGTAGCAGTATATAGGAGTTTTTTCGTAAATTTCTACGCCAAAGTTTGTTAAAAAATTTAGCAATAATCATAGAAGCACTCTATACTTTTTGCGAGGATACTTTTTGTAGAAGTTATTTTGACCTAAGAGATAAACCCCACGGCGTCAATATCGAGTGCGTCGGAGCGTAGATGAGCAAATGGACCGGCTAGGGTCGCTCCGAATTATTACTAACTATTTTTAGAAAATACCCTTTTGTGGCTCCCTTAGAACTCTTTTAGATTGCTAGATAATATTCCTTATAATATAACTATAGAAAAGATAGCTAGCTGGTCCTCAGTGGATGACAATAGGTCAGATACTCGTAGAGGTGTTTTTTTCCTGTTTTTTTGAGGGCCTTCACCAGAGAGGCGTCCATGCGATGACTCAGAAATTGATAAAAATTCGATTGGACGTGAGACCAACCTCAAATAGAAGAGTCGAATATTACGAGATACCTCAAATACTAGGGTCCTATTTGAGATCATACTTGGAGTGGTTGCTACTCATGAGGACTAAGATAGTAGCCTCAAATATAGTGTATCCAGCAACAACCCTCCCCACTCAAAACACAAGTACTTACTACAAGACAAGCTTCACGGTGGGTTATGAGGGCAGCGGTGGTACCTCCCTGGGCGAACTTTATAAGCCCTACCACCTACATATCTACGATGATGTACTTAGCTCTACAAGTAAGCCAAACGGGAAAGTACGACCACCCACATATTGATCTTTCGATAGATGTGGGTGCATGACGACATCTTATATAGGAAACGACCATCGTTACTCCATTTTAATATTTCCAATGATAAGAGGAAACTTTCATCCACATTCTCTGCGACTGTGACTTACTCACTACAGAAGAATACTGGAGGGTAGCCTGGTTCCTCCTTGTTCCGTGTTATCTGGAACCCATGAGCATCAAACCGTTCTTTAAGACCGTTGGCCTTATACTTTCTTACTATTTGACAAAAGATCAATTGGTCGCAGTGGCTGTTGGGTCAGGACCCATCCCCATCTGTCTAAATGTCTAAATAATAATAATACTCAATTTTACGAGTTATTTAAGAAACGAATTTGGCGCTTGCACTATTGTCTGTATCGCCTTACACGCAACTTCAGACATGTTTTGTTTCATTCGATTGCTCTGCAGAATTTAATATTTTGCTAGCTTTACAACACCTTTTAAAACCAGGAGGCCTGCGTGGTCGTTTGTTACTTCCATCCTATAAAAAATAACGGTAGCCAGTTTTAATGAAACATCGTTCAAAAAACCTACATACCTAATATTTATTTTCCACAAACGAGGACCGCTCGTGGCCGTATATATTAACGATCCGCGGAGAAAAATATTCATGAAATGTAAATCCAGACATGCAAAATATGCCGATAACTTGGGATGAGCTTTGAAGCTTTGGAAATCACTCAATGTTGGGTGAAGTACGGAGGCTTGTATCTGTGAGATCTTCGGGGGCGTACTCGTATTATCTGATAAGGTCGGGGGCCCTTTTGTCAAATCTCGGATCCCTTAACAATGTCGAGGTCTACTATCTAATTCACAGAAAATTATTATTTGTATTTTTCCGCCTATTAACAAATTAGTTATCAGTATCTAACGGTCAGTGTAGGAAAAACGAGAAATACTTGAAAAGAGTTGCGTAAATTCTGTTAGTAATGTAATATAATTATATATATGTAGGTATATGTTATGTGGTAAAACCGTAGATATGCCCGCCGTTAATATCAAGTGGTTGTTATTTATTTAGTACTAAACAAAAATTAAAATAACTAAACTAAAGAAAAAACTCGGTATCTACTTATTTACAATTAAGTTTTTCGTTATATTATTCAGTATGCAGTAAAGCTTTGGACCAAATACGTAGAGAATAGCACCCCTGTAGCGGGAACGGATTTACAAATCACTAGGTTCTTGTTTCAGGGAATTACGTTACGTTTTTGACAGACATATCGTATTTTATGAGATCTACAGATGCTTTTGTTTAGATATCGATGGCATTATTATTTTCTTACCCTCTCAGTACCTACTATTTGTATGATATAATAAACCATACCTTATTAAGTTTTCTTTTATCTACTCGTATGCTTATAGAAACATACAATTTATTGTGCACCAAAAATACATTACACAAAAAACAAATATTATGCAGCAAAAGTTCATTTACCATTAATTATTTTAAGGTATATAGGTATTTCTATTCATTTACTTATTTATTTATTCATTTGCCATCATTTTAAAGTACAGACACATAATTTAATTTATAATTAATTTCAGTCGACTTTATTAAAATCTTGTATCAATGCTATTTACGTTTGTATACTTACGTTTTTTAGTCACTTTTAACGAGAAGAAGTATTTTTTTTGTTTTGCTCATAACCGTAAATATTGTTTACAAGTAAAATTACCTATTTCAACTTCAACGTCTCATAAAGCATGCCTGATGCTTGCAGATATGTATCCATCAACATAAGTCTACATGTCATTTAATACTCCATTTTTTGAAACCCGAAACGCTCGCCCGTCGCGCACCGTTCATGCGTAACTTGAAACTAGGATGGTTATCTTGCCAGAATCATCCGGGATAGTCCCAGAATCTCAGATGACCCGGGTGATGCAATGATCAAAATATATTTATAGGTACCCCTGATAACTTCAGAACAACTACTTCACATATCTATCTGGCTTATGTGTAATACAGTGAATACCTTTGTTTTACTGTTTCTTGGACATCTGTTGTGCACACGAGAAGCGTAGATCGCAAGTGATCTCGCAGATTACCCAAACTCGGGCGCAGTCGGTATTCGGATAAGTGACCGCTAGTGGCATGAACTTCAGTGCTTCAGAGTGCACAGTAAGCCGTCGGTCCAGTCTGTTATCGACAGATAACAGTCTTTAAACCTGGTCGAAGGCCCTTTAAACGGCTTGATAACATCCGACACGGGTGGCCACTAACCCGTATCTCGACTACATTGGAGATGCGTTATGAAGTATGCTCCAGGACTTCCCCGGTTGTAGAGACCCGTGCCCAACAGTGTGTCAAAAAGGGTTGCAGGCAGACATCTGTTGTCCCGTAATTTGTGCCTGTGGGCCTGGTTACCCTTTAAATACACTCCATATATATTTATAGCTTATTAAATGTGCTTCAGCGTACATTTTCACCGTTTTCACAGCCTCCGAGGTTATTTTCAGAAGCCCTGGGATTGTGTAATGGAGTAATTCGACATAATTCCCTCTTATCTTTATAAAGTGCGTGGAGGAAATTCCATTTTCAGATACTTTTTTTCACAAATTCCGTGTGTCTACGTCTTATTAAATTTATTTTTATGTCTCACTGTTGGGTATGAGGCTTTTACATAGATTGGAGAAGGTTTGAAGTCTTTGGCCCGACTTAATAAACTTAACCTAAGTGTTGTACAAATGTATTGGTATAGCTTGTGGATAAATCCATATATTTATTTAGTCTTTATTATACCTTTAACTAAGTATTATAATGGGCGGACTTTATTCCGGATGGAATTATCTACCAGTCCACCTCGTTGTTTAAGTTGCGGATTGGAGAACTGCATAATTATGCCTTTTGAGAACTTTTACGGAGAACTCTCAGGCATACAGGCATATAGGCAGCAGGCTAATGTGTTTTAATTACAGTAATTACTTAGAAATGTCATTATTGCGTGCCTCTAGGTTTTGAACACAGTCCTCTCGGATATGGGGCGTGATTCATTACCACTGAGCTATCATCGCTAGCGCTATACTAATTATGTTACACTAATAGGAGTATTTTACCTAACGAGTGCACTTTATATATTTCATAGCTGTATAGTTGGTAGCTATAAATAATGTTAACAATACCATTGTTTTGCTACATTAAAGTAGGCTTTGCGTTTCATAAAACAATCCGATATTTTCGATACTATTGTCTATGAGTCAATGAATTGTGAACACAAATAATTATTTTTGGACGTGAAAGTTATTTCGGCTACAACAATACTTACAGTAAAGTTTTTGTTTGATGTTTAAATTGTATCTATCTTTTCACTTGGTGGTTTGTAATATTACATATTCACTTTAAATTAAAACTAATTATCCTTTCTTTGCTTGCTTATGAGTAGCAAACGAGAATGCTTACCAACTGATGTTGTAGTCACTGTACCCCATGGATATCCACCTCCAACCTCAAATAGGAGAGAAGTCCTATCTGAGATTACTGCGGAGTTGGTCGCCTCAAATATAGTGCGTCCGGCAGCAACTCTCCCCAACCGAAACATAAGAACATGATACAAGACTTGCTTAACGATAGGAAATTGGGGCAGTTGTGGTACCTCCCCGGGTGAATATTTCATTAATTCTCTAAAAAACCTACGATTTTACATAGAAATACCGAGTGAAGTTGCCCATGAACTATACATGTTCTCATAACAATAAATGTAATATAGTCAAGAGAAGTAGCTTAGCACTGCCAGACCAGCAGTACGAGCGCGCCGCGCCGCCGCACGCGCCGCCGCACGCGCCGCCGCACGCGCCGCTACATGCGCCGCTGCACGCACTTCTTCAAGCTCACCGCGTTCGCCCTGACTTCTTCTGTGTATATCGCTCCCGCAAACACACACATAATTACACATCGCACAGGTATTTACTCGTATATACTTATTTTGTTAATCACAAATTTTTTATTTCTGTCTATACCGGGTTCTGAAATCCACACGGACATGGGCTAGTTATATTGTAGTTAATTAATTTTTTTTTATATCTATATAATTATAATACTTAGTAAGTATCCTATATAATATGAGAAAAAAATGTATAGCAAGTAGCGACTTATCGCGATAAGTTTGAATATTACAATCACGTCTGCACCATTACATTCATATTTTTAAATTTTTTACACACTCGTACGCGGGAAATATTATTTATGTGTGCTGGCCTAGATGTAGGATATTATGTTTATGAGCACAGAAATGTAACTCTTCACACGCACAAGGATTCCTTGGGTCGTGGGTGCCATTGACACATGCTTACCACCCAGACGCTGCCGCGTGGGCTTTGTAGGCACTGGTGGACTTTACGTCATGTTCATTTCTTTACATGTTATTATGTTCAAGATCTTATACTTGAGCGTCGAATAAGTAATATTAAATATATATAACTTTTAGCCCATAATAGAGACATAACTAAAAGTATGTTACTTTCTTGTTTGCATTTAAATAGATCGACGACGGAAAGAGTAGCTGCAGAGTTGGATGCGGGAGGCGCGAGGACGGCGGCGGGCGCAGGAGCGGTGGCGGAGGCGACAGCGGGCGCGGGGAAGGCGACGGCGGCGGGCGGCCGCAGGCGCGGAAGACGACGCGCCCGCTGCGGACATCCTTCGCGTAAGTCCCTCTCCCTGTTGTTCCACGTTATTATCTCCATTATTATGTCCATCAGTTCGCAACGCTTGTTACATTACAGTACAGCCGGAAATGGGTGCGTAGGAAAAGTAAAGCATACTCCGTAGGTCATAGGACACGAGCCGCATAACTGATAAACGCCGCAAATTTCTACTGCTGAATAATTAAAACGGATGCGTCACCCATCATATTGCTCTCTTTGATATCCCTTGCAATCTTGATTTCCTTCAAATACGCTTGATTTTATCTATTTTAATTTAAAATAATATTTTGACGATGCGACAAGAAAATAAACAATAATCATAAATGAAATCAATAATCAATATGTCCCAATATATATTATGATGACACACACGATTTACAGGTACATTTTTCCAGTCACATAAATCTGTCATGTAAGACATGTCACACAATACATTTACTTGATAAATAAAAGTTCTCTTAAATCAAGAAGAACGTTTTCTAATCTATCACATGAGCTTGGATTAGCATCGGTCCGCAGCGCTGCACGCCCTCGCACTCGCTAATAACTCCGCACATCCCACACCTCGCCAGGCATCGCCAGGCCTCGCCAGGCCTCGCCAGGCCTCGCCAGGCCTCGCCGCATTCATGCGAGTTATTGAGCTCAACCCCACTATAATATATAACTGCTTTAATGAAAAGGAACTCGTAAGATAGCATATTTTTATCAAGCTTCTAGTCTTAGTTATTTTCGAATTAGAATTGAATATTCTTTTATAGATCCATTGTGTACGTTGGCGGCTACAGGCGGCTATTCGTCTTATCAAACTGTTAGCTACTCGTACATTCTCGTGAGAACATTGTTGTTATAACTATAAATAAAGAATCCTTGTCCGTAGGAACAGCGGTAGTAAGCGATACTGGTAAAGCGATCGATTTATATGTTTTTCATTAAACGATCGGAAACAGATACGGCGATCGACGCCGCGAGAATAACATTTATGGGATTTTCTTCACGCGCTGAGACATGTAGTCTCAGCTTATGTTTTTTTATTTATGATTTTAAATAAGTTTTCCCAAATAATTTTTTTTTACGTACTTGGTCTCGATAAAATAACTGGCCTAAAAATCAAGAAAAAAAAAACTAATAACAAAAATACTAAAAATAACAATAGTAATGTTTATTCACAGAACATTTGGTTGGTTACAATAAGTTGTTATTAAAACTGAAATATGACATAATTCGCAATGTGTTTTTGCTTAGTTGTGTTTAGCTCGTTGAAGTCTCTTATATCGCTCGTTTTGTTCCATGCGAGCCCGAGAGAACGAAAGTGTACTTGATCACTTTAAAAGCGAGTGCATTCAGACTTTTAATTGCACTGATTTAATAAGTCTCCGGTTATATCTTACTTAAATAACTTGTTAAGATTCTTAGCTTATCTCACGTCCATTCGGCAGTCATTTTGTCTAATTACGACGGCTGAGTGGTCGCTTGTATTCGTATATTTCGTATATTCGTTTATTTGGCGAGTGCTGATACTGCTGATACTGCAGACACGCAGCGGATATATTAAGAGCATTTAAATTCTATGCTAAGTGACGTCGCACGTCGCACGTGTAGAGCACAGCGCGCGCCGACGCCAGTCCTGGACATTACCGAATTGAAACATCATAGTTTGTAACTTGGATGTAAATGAGTATTTTAGTATAATTTTATTTTATTATCGTATTTTATACGTAGTATTTTTAAAAATAGGAACTCAACAAAGGGACTCTACTTTTGCTGCTTAATTTATCATAATGTTTCTCCGCTTCTCCCATGCTTCGTTACATACAAATTTTTAAAAAAATAGTCACATCCCCTCACGAGTATAAGGTATGTAGTTTTCATAACGCCGCGTCTGTATCGAGTCGTATACATTGCATCGCGTGTAATTACGAGTATAACAATGTAGTTTTTATTGTGGTTTTCTTATTTTTGGTACTTATTATGTTTCGATCAATTCGGATGATGCTGGTTGCGTGACAGGCGCGCATTATTGCGGAGTTGCGTTACATGTAACTGTGCGATAGCGGATGGCGGCGAGGGCGGCGGGCTGCGGGCGGGCGCGGTGCGGTGCGGCGCGGCGCAGACAGACGCGCGCGCGCTTTTCGATCGACTTATTAATTTTTTATAAGCTGCTGCGTAAAAGGATCGGTCCGTGTAGTTGATCTTTAAATGTTAAACAGTGTATCACTCAAAGCTGTATGGTATTTGCATTGTTTGCAAATTTATTTAAAGACAGACAATGTTAGAAATAACAATACTGATAATGAATACGGAACTGAAAATTCTCGCAACTTGTTAAAAATAATTCCGGTGCGGAAGTGAGGATTGTAAGAGTAAACATACAATTAGTGGCAATTGTAACTTACAAGTACAAGATGGGCGTCGCCGCCGCAGGTAACTAGTATATGTAATGAATAATACTTATATTATTATATTTATTGATAACAAACGCTCTCCTCTTCCCATTTGAAGCACGGTATTATTTATTGGCTTCACAATATTCTACATACCGATAAATGAACTAACTCCTCCATTCAAAGATCACATTATTGTATTTTGGAGAAAAAAGTGTAATACGATTTCCCACAGTTTGTTTAACACTTTTACCGGCGCTCTGAGGCGGGGTGCG
>DWQL01000169.1:0-18865 GCA_018231265.1 Noctuana haematospila | reverse complement strand
CGTGAGTTTTGCCATGTACGAGTATCTGGGTCGAGTATGTTTGCATTAGTTTCGTTCGAAGTGCATCTGCTTGATTTTATTAAGGCATTGGTTGTACAAGTTTGAGGGATGCAGGTACGGGTCGCATAATATCGCGGCCGGTCCATCCGACACAGGTTGTCTTCACCCCTCGCCCCGATTGCCCCAATACAAGCTAGATACAAACTATTGCAAGCGAACTATAGCTATAATCGTAATAAGTGGTTCAGTTTCATTTATCTATCTATCAATCAGGTTTTAGACGCTCATTGCTGGACGTAGCCTATGTCTAACAGATTTTGTTGTGTTGTGTAATGTGATCATGTATTATAAATAAGAATAATAAAAGAAATAAACGGAGATTTTATAAGATATGAATGGTACTTCTGATGTTTCATAAAATACCATTAGTATTCGTCACGACTCCATCTTAAGCGACTCCATATTTGTTATTTATTATGAACCTATATAAGAAATTTTTATTTTTCGGACGTGTCAAAAGACTCAACAGTTTAAAAAACGTTAAAAAACACCTTACTACACCTTTTACACACTTTTTCACCTTTGCATCTTCTATTTTATATGGTATTTGGTTTATTTATTTATTTATTTATTCGTTCTACATACTAGCATAACAGGTTTATGTCCTAATGCGCTAGTGGTATTTATTATATTATATTAGTGGTATTTATTATGTTATGGTGTGTGGTAATTTCTTTTCAGTGAACGAATGTCTGTATCTTTCTCGTGCATTCCCATTGAGAATCGTTCTATAAAATACATATAATATATCCTATAGTTTGTTACAAGCTTCATAATGTATCTGGCCGGGTCGTAGGGGCGCGGGGAGTGCGCTGGGGTTGCCAATTACAGAAGTCCTGTTTTCATCCCTTACCGGGCGCTAAAATATTTTTACGGTTATAGAGCAAGTCATTCATTCTCATTCCACCGAATCCCTGTCCCGGAGTTTTAAACGTACTGCACTGTTTAATGAGTGCTTCAAATGAATTGACTCGGAGTTTATAAAGACAGATTTGGCTGGTTATTTGCGTATTTTATAACGAATTGGATAGATATTTTTCTTAAACTTAATTTGCACATTTTTCTGGTAAACGTTTGAATTCACATTTACATGTTTTTTATATATTTTTTAAATTATTAATATTTTTAGATCTTATTTCTCGAGTAATTTTAAACTCCGATATCAAAATATGTATTTATGACACAAAATACATGAATAAATGAACGATGTACGTATCACATTTTACTTTAGCTTGGTACAGTAAGTTACTTACTAGCTGCGTGGTGAAGTAAGCTCCAAGTCTTCCGGGTTGTGGAGAGAGATGCCCAGCAGGGGGCCATAAAAGGCCAGGTAAGATAAAGAGGAAATATTGGGTATGGCAAGCTAATTCGTATAATTTGTGAAACGAACTAAAAAGTAAAAAAGTAAAACAGCCTTCGTGATGATGCTAAAATATTAACTTGACTGCAGAGGTGGTGATTGTGACGTTGGTAAAAGATTACACAATGGAATTAAGAGAGAGCGATTATTATTTATTAAAAGTGTACGTGAATTGAATGTACTAAAATTAATTTGGCATTTTAACATTTCTAAATGTTAAAGGAATGTCAATTTAATTTAAACCTACTAAATAATAAGTTGTATTTAGTTTCACTGGAAAAGCAGTAAACCTAAGTAAGCAATAAACTTTGCCATTAATTGAACCGAAAGAAAGAGTGTTGGAAGAGTTCTTCTTGTTACTCAAAACAAACTTTTGTTTTCTTTTTGTTTGCCTCAGGCGTGTTTAATTGTTTATCGGCCAGAAAATTCCGATAGCATTAGTGTGTATTAGTGTGTAGCATTAGTAAAAATATCCGTCAAAAACACCTCCTATCCGAGTTAAATGAAATGAAATATTAGGTACAAATTGTTACACTTTGTTACATTTTCTTTTTTTTATTTTAATAAAAAAATCTCAAAACATAAAAATATTGATATCTGTCACGTTTCTGTAGTTACTCACAATGAAAGCGAAAAATAATGACTGTTAAATTATAAAAATTTGAAGCACCAATAGGTATAGGATAAATTTTCTTTGTTGTTGTGCACAGAAATATTACCCATGAAAAAGGGAAAATAAAATTTGTCGATGGCAACACCGGCCGGCTGCTGGGCGCGTCCTGGCTGCCGGAGCGTCAGTCCGCGTGGAGCGGCGCTTGGCTTGGCGCTCCGCACCGCACCGGCCGGCGACTGCCTCAGGTACTACGCGCCACCCTGTTGCGCACTACGCACTGCACTACAATGTTTATGTTCTATGCTACGCTACTCTTCTTTGTACATGTGGTCTGTCTTCAGCTTTTAACACGCCTGTTTTATCTGTACAATTTTTTTGGCGCGCTTTCGTGAAGTTTTTTTGTTTCTTTCTTTATTCGTCTTTTATCACTTTTTCAAATTTATCTTCTCTCTTTTAGAAATAGACTAAAAAATGTTGAACCCACGTCTTTTTTAATGATTTCTTTTAACTGTAATTTTATTAATGACCATTTTTTTTTGGGTTTATGCAAAAAAAAACAAGTCGATGTACAAAATATAGATTTATTAATTTCAATCGCGGCTCTGAAATAACAATAAATTGCAAATAATGAATTATTCATTTATGTACATTATGAAAGTACAGTAAAAGTTACTAAGTTATTATTATATTATAATACCTATCTTTTTATTTCATAAATGGGTATGTAAAAAATTGTTTGCTTAACAGAAAAATTATAAAGAGGGTTTTATTAAGTACAACGGTTCTTATTTGAATAGGTTTAAAAAGCTGCCTTTCAATTAGGAGTAAATTCCAAGGGCTTATTTATGCAAAAATATGCAAAAGTTGAGAACGGGTTGAAACGACAATAAGAACATTGTAATGAAATAAATCCTCTTCGGAACACCTTTAAAACTTGCTCGCTGCTAAAAAGCTTGTTAGTTAAATGATGAAAAATAAAAAGACTTGCTTCTTTATAACTTGATAGCTCAAAAACATCGTAGTGAAACTTAAAAAAAATTTACCAAAATATGCTTCATTTTTATATTTTACAAAAAATAATAAAAAAAGATATAGAAAAGACAAAGAAAGGTTATGTCCGAGATTATGAGCCATTACTGGTACATAAAAAGTATTATTTAAAAGTAACATTTTAGAGTACATTTTTCTCTAAATATAAAATCATCGATTAAAATTCAAGTTATCTAATTTAAGGCACTGTTACAGATTTTAACTTAGGGGATAACGTTTACCATACCTTTTATTGTTTGTTTTGTAAAGTGTTTGTTTAGGAAGCCGGCAGGTGGGCATGTTACACGTAATTATTAGGGCAACCCACTAACGTCTTTATGACTCCAGTCGCGTACGCGTTAACTTTACCCGAAGCGCACCAAATATTTCGAACTTTGTTCGTTAATACGGATTACATAATACAGAGCCGCTGCCAATGAGGTGAAACAAAATTAAGCCGACAAGTTCAAATTAAAGTAACAAGTACAGTCTAAAAACAAATGTTAAACAATGTGATTGTGAATTACGAAAAAAGTTGTGTGGGATTGTGACGAGTGTTGGTACGTTAAAATGTTTTAATTGCTACTCTTATATATAAATTAGCTTATCCCCGCGACTTCGTTCGCGTGAACTTTAAAATCGGACCCTAAAAACTAAAAATAAATAATATAGAGAAAATTCCATATAAACTTCACCCCCTATTTCACCCCCTTACGGGTTGAATACGTCTTCATCATAATAGCTCCAATCTTTTATTTCATACAAATCTAAGATTTATACAAACTTTCATCCCCTATTTTATCCCCTTAGGGGTCGTATTTATCAAAATCCTTTCTTAGGGGACGCCTACGTCATAGTAGCTTTCATGCATGCAAAGTCTCAGTCTAACCTTCCTCTTGAATGTAGTTATCATAAAAATCGTTTAAAATAATCGTTTAAAATCGTTTAAAATAATTTTTAAATCGGTCCGGTAGTTCCAGAGATTAGCACGTTCAAACAAAGAAACAAACTCTTCAGCTTTATATTTTCATACTATTAGTATAGAATTAACAAATCAAAATAGAAGTAAAATTTGAAATTTCTGTTCATTCCGGTCATCCAAAGCGCAACAGATTGTACAGAAGCGTATCACTAACTAGGTTAAACTATTCTACAAGAACATAAGTATATTCTTTGGTTGCCAGCTTTTAAACTTGCTTTTTTTGAATACTTATCTTTTATACTATCTTCTTTAAGTTTTAAAGTCTTTCCCAACTTTTATTTTTGAAATATGGAAACTACTCGTATATTTCACTATTCATTTTGTAGGTATTTTTCATTTAGAATTAAATAAGTAAGCATACACACCACCTTACTTATATTAAACTGTCACCTTACTGTCACTGTAACCCATAGATTCTTAAAACACTATTATTTTTATGTCTCTACAGCTCTAATTTATTGTAATTATTTAATATTGTCCTCTTTCTTTACATACATCTTTATAATCGTATTATCTAATTTCGTCTTTGATGTTATTTGAAATTCATTGTCTTCAGACTAATTACATTTTTTTGTGAATTTATAGCGGATTAATGTTCCGGTATGTACTCTGAAACAGTAACCTACCAAAGATTTACAGAAGAAATCCGTAATCGTTAACTTTTCTTCCTAGCATTATTATGATAAAAGTTATATTTTACGCTCTTGTAAGTCTTTAATGGTGTTGAACTTTTAAGGCATCTATCCTACTATGGAAGAATAAACGATTGATATCCAAATATATTTTTTGCTGAGGAACCAGCCGCCTAATTACTGGTTATGTCTACATGATGGTCCTTAGCTTACATGTTTGTAGGATGCTCATGGAATATCGTGTAGATCGTGGACAATATTAACGGCATTGTTTTTTAATAATATCTTATCGAAAATACCTTTTCCTATCACTTCCTTAAATTATTCTTCAAAAAATTTAAGTAAAGTATTTTAAAAATATGTCTATAAATATAAATTCATATAATATTTCAGTTTCTAAAATTGTGTCTACGTAGCATTTGTTCTTGGCTGTAATATTGCACACTTTATTTTTATAAAGACACAAATAAACAGTTTAGGCGGAAAAAAGGAAATGTTGTAATAAATAACAATTCAGTTGCAAAAAACAAGGCAATTGAAAGGGTCTCCATTTAGAAGATGATATTGATATATATGGTTAAAGGGTCTCCGTGTAAAATACTTTTTGCACAAGTTCACATAGACTCAACAAGTACCTTCACTAAGGAACCTTTTTATTTACAATGACAATACGAGTATTAAAATAAAAGAAAATAAGCTACCTTAAACATTTTTAGAATTTCTACATTTTCATAAATACTGAAATACTTACTGAATTCTTTGTAAAAGCTCCATAAACTTACTCGTAATATCAAGCGTATCTATCAAAAAGAAAAATATAATTTTTAATTAATTGTTGTTATTCATACGGATTTTTCTAACAGCATAAAAATTTATTTTGATAAACTAAACACCAAAAACTTGTCTTTAACGTTAAAGGCTTACATTGTGTTGATGTGCATATTATTAATGAGTAATCTTTAATAAAGCGCATACACCTATCTTAATCTCGTAATCACCAAGACGTCTGTGCAGCTCTGGGGCCTTTAAACCCGCCTCTGACTTTTATTTGACATTTACCTTGATAGGTCGCTTCGTGATCACATCTTCTTGACACATACAGCTTAGTAGTATAATGTTAAACCTCAAGAGAATAGCTAAATTCTGTTTACCTGTGGTTTTTTTAAATACTCATTATGCAGTGTAGACTAGGTAATAATTAATTTTTGTATTGTAGGGAAAGTTATGTGAAACGACTGAAGTAAATAGGGGTCATTTTAAAGGGTTTTTATTTATATTCGTTTGTAATATAATACGGTTAGTCTAATTACGGGTGTTATCTTGCTATAAATTTGGGGCGATAATGGATTTAAAGCTACCTTCATATTTAACATCTCATATTTCTAACCTATAGGTAGGTATTATAATTATTGTAAAATTTTAATTAGATATTTATTTTGTCGAAAGTAATTACACAACTTTCTTCTATGCCCTAAGGCATTGGTTTTTTTAAGAGTTGAAGGCCAATTAGTTTATATAATCTATCCTAGAATAACAATGTACTTTAAGAAAAGTTAGCCTAGAAAAATTACATTTTCTAAATTCTGAATTCATTAAAAAGAAAAGAGCAATTAATATAAACTTTGTAGATTCTTTTAATTTTTCTAGATAAGTAATTTGTTTTTCAAGTTTGTTTTGAACTTGAGGTGTTAGGTATTATTCTATTTTAATGTACATTTTTCTTACACCTTAGTGTAAGAGAGTACAAAGATATACCTACTTAAAGTCATAATGTCATTATATACCAGTATACCCTAGGTTTTGGAGTGAAAGTGTGGTTGGCAAACGCATCCGTAATTTGGATATTACAAACTGAGCAATTCTGTAATCGAAAAGATAAACTGCCAATCTGTGTACTATTTGAGACGTTTTAGCCATGTAATGTAGGCAAGTAGATCAATTTCTTTATAAGAGGCCAAATATTGAGTGTATTTCTGTACTAAAATTCGTGTTACGGGCCTCGTTAACCCTCCGAATATCTCATAATATGAGGTCAAGTGCTATTGAATTTGCTTGGTCGTACAAGTTTACTTGTAATTTGACTAGTTCATAGACTTGTGCAATTGGGGAGCAAAGTACCCCGTTGTGCCATGAAGATATTATCAATATATTAGAGGCATTGGGGCCATGTCTAGAGGCAAGGCAATTCTCTAAAGATCTGTCTTCTGGAGTGGTTATGGTGACTGGTGACTGGTGACCTAAGACCTGGAGCTTACCTCGGCTTACCTGCCGCAGATTAGGAGTATGGCTCATTTGTTATATTTATAGAAATTTTGTTTTGTTTAGTTAATAAATAGAATATTTAACTTTTATCGGTGAAAAACGTGAAGCGAAAGGCCAATTTGTTGCAAACTCGGCTTTCTTTGACATTTATTTTGTTCATCTAATTATATTTACACATGCAGTAATTAATGTCAGGAATTAATTTAATTAAAATCTTTGCCACCATTCCCTTGCCATAACTTTTGACAGTTCAGCATTTCATTAAAGTTGGGATATAATTGAACCTGTTCAGAATTTCTCGGTCATTTTCGTAATTTATTTGCTCGACAAGGGTCATTACCGCCCGAACAAAGGGAAGATACGTGTCATACAATACCTTGTCCTAATATATCTAGTTCTAATTTACATTTGAATGGCAACCTTTAGTACTTTTGAGGTACTAAATCTTTGTTCTTCTTGTATGTTAAATTCAGACTTGAAAACTTTTACGCTGTATTTTATTTAAACGTAGAGCCTTACTTTTTATCTTAGGGTAAAGATTATTGAAGGTCAAAAATAATTAGATATAAAAAAAGATTGATAGGATAGGTACAAGTATTGTATCTTGTATTGATAAATTTTTTTTATACATTGGAGGGGGGTTCCCCTTTTAAATACGTACAGAGAATGTATTAATAATTTACACACAATTGTTTTTATCATTCGTAATACGAGTATGAACGTCATTTTAAATGTAGCATCGAAATAGTCGTGCCTAATAAATGCAGCTGTACTGTTATAACACGATAAATTACCATCAGATAACACCGTTTAATTTTATAGCGGCATTTAAGGCCCTTAGTGGAAATGTTTCTGTCATTTCGAAGGGCCGCCGAAAATGTTGTCACCGTTATATTATACGTTGGGTAATTTGCAATGTAATGGCTGTCAGATTATTTGCTGATAATTCGCCTTATTATTGTCTAAAGGAACCAAGAAATGATAAATTACCATGAGGTAAATGCATTTGACTTTATAGCGACAATTAGCGCTTTGTTAGCTGACGTTGTAAATTTCGCCAGGAAATATTATTTTGATGTTAAGTGGGGTATACTAGTGCGAGTACTCATAATTAGACTACCTGATGGTGCTCATCTTTAGTAGTGCTTAAACCCAATGTATAGTCGTTTTTATTCTGGTTTCTCAATTATTGGATTCACTGGCTAAGAGATTCAATGTACTAAGTACCTATAAGGTTATTTGGGTTATACATAGGCAGTTTTTTATAATAGTTTAAACGTGGGAATATTTATTTGTGGAATACCATTAGTACCATTACACACAATTATTTATTCGTTTTATTGTCTTTGGCCTAAATTTAATCTTCTAGTTTCGCATTTTACTCTGTGGTATCAAAACAAGCACTCCCCCCCCCCCCAAGGCCTCGAGGGATACTTTTATTGTGACGATGTGCATTGTGTTTGTAAATAGATTGTTATTGTGAACGTTAGGCTTACACGTAAATTGTTTATGGAACTGCGGTACCGTTGCTCTGTCGAATAAATTATTTATGGTTCCGGCTTTCCGGCATGGAAATGTTTTAATTTTTTATTTTGGTGGCATTAAACTCAAAGTCTTGTTTCCATTTTGAATGTAGGTACGTTTAAATTAAAATGTATTACAAATTTAGAAACGCAGTTTCAGGTCATAATTATGTAATTATATAATTAAGTACTATTTCAAATTAGTTCTCTATATAAACAAATAAGGACTTACGACTTCAGCTTCATTTTAAATATCATCTACATCTATAGTCATATACAATTCCTTTGTCCTGAATAACTGACTGACGTATCAACGCACAGCCTAAACCGCTGATCGTAGATACCTGAAACTTGGAGGGTGTGTTCTTTGCATGACGTAAGCATCCGATAAGAAAGGATTTTCCGAAATTCTATCCCTAAGGTGGTGAAAAATGGGGCCAATGCTTGTAGGGGATAAGGTGATTTCTTGGTCCAATTATTTAATTATCAAAATCAATGCGGACAATGTCTCGGGCAGACTTTTGTAACTCCCCGCGCATGTAGTTACCTGCCTTTGTAAGGGCAAAGATGGCACTAGCAAAAAAGTTTAAAATCCACTTATAATTTATACTTTCTGCCCCCCCCCCCCCTTCGAGCCCTTCGAGAAAATTTACAGATTGGAATCATTAGGTTTCCCAAAACATTTAAGCGAACCTTATTTTATTAAGCTTGCCAAAGTGGAATTAGAATAACGGAATAATGGATATTCTGAGATATTGCTTTTTTATTTTAGATACACAGTACACAAAAACGTTTTGACTTAACGACCAGAAAGGTTTTTCTTGTAGCTACATCTAAAGAAACAGGTATATAAAGAAACGTAATACCCATAAACCTTTCAATTTATGAACTTTATTGAAATAAACTGCTTACATCAGCATTAAGCCATACGGCAACGCAAAGTGATTTAGCTTCGGGCTCATATGCATAATGAAACTGAATTTTGCGACTCAAAAGCATGATTTGTAGGTTACAAAATGATGTTCGCTGAGTTATTTTAGACTGTCGTATTTCAATAATAATAACTTCAACAATACAAATGAAACACATAATTTGAAACGTTTTACTGATAACCTCAAGGCTAAAGCTTCAATAGATCACTATTGGTCACAGTGTCTCATGGGTGCTTGGCCGTCCCTTAATCCCAAATAATAACCCCAAGACTTTTATTACCGCAGGTCGGTATTCTTTTGTAGGTATCTAATTCAAACATTTCAGCAATGTTTCGCAGAAGCAAAAGGTATTAATAACTCTAATAAATTTTGCTGTTCTATGCGAGAATTGCAGAGAACTTTCTCGTTATTGCAAACTGAAAATTATACAACTACTTGTTGTTAATTGTTTCACGTTGTTTCAACGCGTAATTACTAGAAAATTTAACGTTGAAAAGTTTTTTTTACTACCACAGCTTGGAAAGAGTCACTCGATCTTACACATACCTACATAATGTATGCATTTAAATATGGTATATGATAATGAATATTAGTAATTTTAAACAATGTAAATTATGTTAATAAAACATTTTAGAGGCGTTTAAATTACAATGTATAAATTTATTTATTTAATTAATATATTTATTTATTATCGCCAAAATAATTACCATTAATGCATTACAAAAACATTAACATTAAATAAATGGTTATGCTAAATGTTATTACAGTTAGAGGCGTTTAAGGTATAAATTAAGCTACAAGAGGATAAAAGAAAATGCGTTATTCAACTTGAAAATAGAACCCAAGTAGATCCATACCTACATACATAAATATAATTTTTCTTGATCTCTTAACCTAACAGTAAAGTACCAGACTTTACGTTCACATGTAGCAGTCATCGGAAGAGCTTAGCCTTCGCCTCAAGTAAGGCTCTTTGTAGGAATAATAGAGAATGTCTACTCAAAGTTTTATATTGAGGAGCGTGACGAAATTTTCTCCAGGCCTTCCCCGGTTGTGGGGAGGTACCCATGACCAGCAGTGGGCTATAAAAAGGATTGCATTCAAGAAAATAATAAAATGGTTCAATTCTTTAAGTATGACACATAGAGCGCCTAGCTCCTTTATTATGATAGTAGTATACTATGAGTATATATTATGATGAGATAGCAATAGGCGTAATCAATAAGTCTACAGAACTTAGATGTACCTACTCTTTATCTAAGTGCACTTAGCTGTCACAGCATTTTTATTCGCTTGTTCACTACATCTACATTTTTCACTGTAATTCACAGTTTTAAAAAGTTATTTAAATTCCTTTTTAGAGCATCGTTTATTTCCGGGAAAGATTCATCCAATGCCTTTGTGTTCTTTAGAACAATCTCAATCTTAAGTTATTGAGGAAAACGATTCACTAAGACCCAATTTTTCTTGCCAACGAGCGAAATTGGATTTTTCCAATGGCGTTTTATTGGAGATTTGATCTTTTCTATTTTGATTATTATATATTATACCTATTAAGTATAGTGCAATGAAAAACATGTGAATCATGTTTAATAAATATATATTGGATAATGTATACACTGGATGAACGTCAAATAAAACGTACATCGGCTTTAGGCGCCCTTTTGGCTAAGGTAGGGCGGGAGAAAAAAGCCGGCGGACAAAAACTCTCGTCAATCCTTCAAAATGAAGTGTATAAATTACAAGTTATTAACGAATTATACAGTATAACTTAAGCCTGATTAGGTTTTATATTAATACTGTAAAAATTAAATCTAAAATTGGTGATTTCTGTTTATAGCCCCTCTTAAATAAACTTGTCGACAAACTGGTAGAGTTCAGAATTATACCTTTATCTGGATGTCAGAATAATATTTTACTCGCTACGACCTTACATGTGCACATCTTGTTAACGTTTTAACACTTAAATCGTGAACAAACAGTCGGTATTTTAGTAAAGTATAAATAATAAAATAAATATTATAACATTTAATCATTCTAATGCGCAATTTATATACTTTAATCAGAATAACTTTTAATAATAGTGACCATTATGATTTAAACACGCAGTAACTATTAAAATTAGTCATAAAATTTTAAGGGTAGTTTTAGATTTATTAGATACATATTTCATGGTTAAAGTTAACATGTCCTAAAATTATTTAACGTCTTTGCATTTGAAATATGTCTAATAAAATAACTTTTCAGCATAAAGTTTTAATGACTTATGTTTTTAGTGTCGATCGTTCTTCCTGTAGAGGTATTGCCACTACAAATATTTGCGGTAAAAAATCTTCTCTGATGCGTCGAAAGCTTAAAGCATAATTTTGTTAAATACCAATCATTTTCCAGAAAATTAGGTTATAAATTTTAGAGCCCCAATACCTCTTAATCTACGGTACCATCTTTTTGATATTAATTGTAAGAAGGAAATAAAACTGGTTGTTGCACCAAGACTATTGTCCGTTTACCTAGCCAATGAAAGCTTACGATAGAAAAAAATTATAGCCTAGAAAACCTGAAATTCTCGACATAGAAGCACAGTGCGCGCGCGCCCTAATTCCTTCGTGTCGGATAGATTGATGCTTATCCACAGTTATTATGGATTTTATGTCACATAAAATGTGCTACTCGCCTTCGATAGCGTTGCCAAGCAAAATTACATGTCAACACATTTGTTGGGTCACAAAGGTTATCTGTACCAACATGAGATGCTTTTATGCAGAACTCTATTCTTATGCATGGTATTAAAAATAAAATATTGGAGGTACTCGTAAGCTTATTAAAACGTAATACTGGGTTTCCTTCAAAGGGTTGTCGTGACTTGAAGCGAGGGCTCTGCGTAATAAGGGCAATCATTTACGAGATTGTAAAAGAAAATAGCGCTTTTCCTCACGGGGCATAACGCGTGCGGTCACGTATGCAAATGAAATTAAAATTGTAATATGAGTTATGACACAGTTAGCTTCTGTATAATTAAATTTTTATATTGCGCAACGTGGCATGTGGCACTTTTAAATTGGCAAAAATGTGTCGAATATAATGTACCTACTATGAAGTGTAAAATTGCTACCATATTTTTTAAAGGGTCGCGACTTTATGAAGTAAGATACTATCTACATTAGTAGAATTTATCCTTTGTTGACAAAATGTTAATAAATATAAATATATTAATTATAAATAAAAATAATGTTAAAAACATGTATAAGTAGAGCCATAGTAGAGCTATATTTGAGGAAGGCCAATGTCCAAATCTTTCTTGTTGCACCTAGTAAAAATATATTGTGAAATTACGACGCCGAATGTTCCAAAATTTACCGCTTCGTCTGAAATTTCCGTCTGATTGGATCTATTTTAATCAAAATAATTGTAATGTCAGTCACGATTTCCGAAGACTTTTTCCCGTAAAAAGTTAGACGGTCAATTTCCTTTTATACCTTGTCGTTAACCTAAATGGCTAGCTGTGAACAGTTGGAAGATTAAACAAAAATAATCCTTCTGAAATTTCATTGTACTTGGTTTTTTATTCCATTTAAATATATGCTAAACATGCGTGAGAGACATTACCTATTTCATTAACAAAATGAGAAAAAAAGTTGCTACTCATATTATCTCCCAAAATTCTATGTGCCGCCATTAGTAGTACCTACTACCATTTTGCTATCCTTTTTTTTGTTGTATACCTAACCATAAGTATAAGGATCGTTTCATCTTTCATTAAGTTAATTAATATCTATATTTCCATATTTAAACAGCTTCATATAAATTTGCAAAGAATTTGAATCCAGGAAATGAATTTTCCAATTACTTTTCTCTGGAGCTTTTTTAAAGTAATGAATTGAATTGAGCAATGAGTAAAACTTTTCTTGATAAAATCTTTACAGCGCTTTCAGATTCACTAAGCCAGAATTTTATTAGCATAATTCTGAAATAATTAATGCGCCACCTAGTATAGTTTAGTTAGTATAGTTCTTCCAAAGATGGCACAACGCTATAGACATATACATCGAGGTTTTTTCTTCCAAACGACGCTACAACAACTTTTATTTAGAAACGGGTAAATGCTTTACACTATTTCGATTTAGCTGCGTCTGTACGGTAACTGCTCTATTGCAGTTCGGTGCTTATTATCCTTATATACGCTTTTTTGATAAGTGTAACAATTAATGAATGATTCGATGATGAGGGAACAATAGCGTAGGTACAGTTGGCTGCCCAATAACTTCATATTCGGCGCGAACCATATTTATTCCCTGTGGATATTAACTTATACCTAATAAGGCTTTAAATTCCATTCATGTAATCTGCGAAGTGCACCCAATTTTCTGTAAGCTTTTAAGGTAAAAGTAGGTCACATTTTTCTGAAATACCCGTACTATTTTCATAAAAAAGGTAGCTAAGTTAAATTTTAAGTCAAATAGATCGCTCTTATAATATTATACCACACACTTCACGTTAAGTGAAGCTTTGGATAGTATGATAAATGACCGCTGGGGTATTTGCTGCGTCTTTGCAAACATTTCAAAGAACTTTGAAGAGTGTTCAAGATGTTCTTAGTGCAAGTTTATGCACTTTAGATGACATTACCATTTTCAAACTAATACCTATATAGTTTCTTTTGTAAATGTAAAACTGAATGCCACTTCAGTTTATTTAAAAAGCCGTTTTACATTAAGGTTTTTTAAAGAAAGAGGTGAGCATTATTTGAAATAATGTACTAATAAATTTATTCAAGATCGTAGTTTTCTAATCAGTTGTTGCGTGATTGAGTGTGGGTAAGCTACCGGATGGTTTATAACTATTTATAAATACATAATTCGCCTAACTGTCAGTTCCTTACCGCTCCTGCCACAACGAATGTTTTAGAGGATTAGAAAGACAAGTCACGGAAATCCCAGTAGGTCAAAGGGCAACTTTAAGACACAACTTTAAGCAGATTTAGTTGGAAGTTGTAAGTTTCAAGTCACTTCAGCTTATGTTATGATTTACTGGCTAAGTATAGTATCTACTAATTAATTAACATTACAAAAATACTAACGAAATGAAGCTTGGATTATACTACTACTTAAAGAAGAAGAAAGAAAGAAAAATGCTTTATTGCCGCACAAAAATTACAACCTCTAATTTTCAAATGAGTATATAAAGTGTGGGCAAAGGAAGAATCTCAGCTTCTGCTAGCACGAGGTTCCTCGTGCAGCGCTGTACTTACTAAATTAACATAAAGAACTAATAATTATAAATGTTTTAATTTATTTGAATTTATTTAATTATTACTTTTCTAACACATGTTTTATCTTTTCATTTAATTTTATATCGCAAGTGACAATATAACGAGCATGCAGCTACCAGCTGTTAAGTGGTCACTGCAACCTCACATTAACGAGAACCTCAATAGAAGATGGGTGCCGTCTGAGGTCTTAAATTAATGCTTTGCTATGAGGACTGACATGGTCTTGTAATTTTCGATGTAAAATCTATTGATCGCAATACATATTTAAATCAAACAGTAACATAAAGTTTATTCAAAAATTAACACAATATTATGTAAGAATAAAAATAATCCAAAATTAGTGATTTTATGAACCTATATTTTCATTTTCTAACCATTTTAGGCTTATCTGGCTTCACTAATGTTTCAATCTAGCTTATTTCCGTGTTCGGAATATCGTGATATTCGTGTTAACGGTGCACAATAGAACGAAATAGCTATTGGAACAATCTAGTTAATGCATGTGATTATGATCTTATCTACAACATACATAAGGTATAGTACGAGTAGGTACATTATTCAATATCTAATTACGTTGTCAATGACCATACTGGAAGTTGGATAAAGGTTTAATAGCACGCTTTACTTTATATTACAAAATAAATAGTTAATGGCAAAATTGGGTAAAAGCAAACATGTTTTGTTACAAATGATGAATGATTTCACAGTGTGTTAGCTGTCATTTTCTTTATATTAATGTACATTGAGCGATGTTTTCCGTTCCAAGCTTTGTTAAAAATATTTTGTTATGAAATTAAAGAGTTTCAAAACCTGTCATTTAATGTACAGTATCTCAAACACTACGAGGATGCAGCTCCAATTTAATGGGCCCGACTATTAAGTACGTATTAAAATAAGTAATTTTACCATGGGTCATTTTAACTTATTTTTAACTTAACTAAATTTTAACTAGTTTCTGAATATAAAAGTATGCTACTAAATACTTATTTGATATTCCTGAATCTTATTATCGTTCGTTAGGTAGGATTTGCTTCCTGTGTGAGGTGGCTCGTGACCGCAAGCGGTTTCCGAGGATTAAAATTAAGCCAATATCTCAATCCGATAATACGTGGCCGATCCTCTATCTACTTTATTAGGTACCCCTTTTGTTCGGTATTGTGTGCGTTGTAATAATTATTTATTTATTCCTGAGAAATTGCAGTTTAAAATAGATATTAATTAATATACTTATTAAAGTAACGTACTTTGTCTAGTCATTGGGCATATTTTTATTGAGCTGCACCGTCCCCTATTATAACACATTATTGCGTTTTCAAGACAGAATTGGTAAGACTGTTAAGGAGAACGTAATGGTAGAATTGAGTAAATCCGCCGAATTTGGGCTCAGTCGCGTCTTTGCGAGCATTTCGCTGCCCTGTTGTTATTTTCTTTTTAATTTTAAATCCGTCGTGCTTTTCGAAAGAGGAAATATTTACATCCCACTTTTATTACATTTTTTTCTACAAGCGTAATTAGGTATTATATTTATTATTAACAGTTGTGCTTTGTACATCCTACCACTTGACCAAGGTGAAAGGATTTTATAAATTATTTTATATCGGTATATTTAGAAGTGGACCAAATATAAATTTCCCAATCATGACAACAGGCGCAGGCGCAGGCAGGGCGGGCGTGCAGCGTGCGGCGCGCGGGCGCATGGCGCTGCTGTACCGCGCGACGCGGCTCAAGGACCGCGCCGACACACATGTGTTCACTTTCGTCGTCACTCGATCCGCCACGCGGGAACCTGACCGCGACGTCACTTCCAAGGACTTCTGTTGCGCTCATCAGCGATGGGCGGTCGCGTTCAGTCGCACCGATGCTTCCCTAGGTATGATGTTTCTATAGTACTTAACTAGTACTAATAGTTAAAAAGGTTAGTTCTACTGTTCCACAGGTAGGTACCACTGCTATAATTAATTCGACTGATAATGTGCGACAGCAGAATACTCACGTTTTTGCTTATATCTTTAAAACTAGTAGTTTTCATAATTCGCACTAATCACACTACAACATATTGGTTCTGTGATTTTTTTATTCACCTTTTTGTTGCAGGTGTGTACCTAGTATGGCGGGGTTCATGCGAGGGGATGCGTGTTTACGTCGATTTTACTTTTACATTACTCAGCCGTGACCACTTCACCAGCAATGAGGGTTTCTCCGGCAAACAAGTTCGGTTTAGCGCCGGCTGCGCTGCCCAGGGTCGCGGGCGCTGTGTCACCCTCACAGAACTTAACGCAAAGTTCGCAGACGCTCGCGGCGAATTCCAACTGGAACTCACAATGTCACGAGTCCGAACTCTATACTCATGTGATCTTCGAGCTCCACGTTTAGATACGCCTCCGATTGCTTTTGCTGGATTCGACTGGTCTGTTTCGGCTACGGGAGGAGGGGGCAAGGAACCGCTAACACTACGTCTTGTCCGTCTATCTGGAGAAGGTCAAAGAAGTCGCGTTCGCTATGCCCTTGTTCTCGGCGAGGGTGAACGAAGAATACATTCGGGTCCGCTTGAATGTGTTTGCGATACCGAGGGCCGAACGCCTCCGTGGACACCTCGACCGCCATCTCGTCTTCTTCACAAAGGTGTGCGGTTGACAGTAGAACTAGTATGGGCGAGAGCTTTAGCCGAGTTGGCAGTGCCCGCTGCAGGACGCGCGTCTACATGTTACGATCGCGACAAGCAAGCATGGGCGCTACGATGCGATACGCATTCGGAAACGGTGCGCTTACATATGCTGTACCGTGACGTACATCACGTGCCACGTAATCATCTACGTTACGTTAGTTGGTCGGCATGGATCGTACGCGCCAGTACCTCTGCAGGAGAAGGAGAAGCCGAGGAACTGCCTGGAGCTCCTTTCGAACATTATTACGCTCAAGAAAACGCCGATGAGGGGCTCATGATGGAGACGGCACTGCGTGTTGAGGACATTTCCCGGCCAGGGTGCCCTTTTTTGCATCCAGGCGGTGATCTTCGTGTCCGCCTTGAATGGGGTGACACTTATTTGCTCTTCCAAGCTACCTATCACGTCTACGATGATCTTTGTCGCCTGCACGCGCACCAAATGAGGTTAGCACAAATATAAATAAAAATTAAATGTTTTATACAGCTTTATATTATGATCACTAACGTTTATTTTTTTTTTTCAGGCGCGAGATTACTGCTCTGCAGGCTGAGAACTATTCTTTGGAGAGACAACTCTTCAGCTATCAGAAAAGCCTAGCGTACGCACAGGCTCAAGCGGGGGAGCCCGCGGCGGCGGAGGGTGCTGGCAGGCGTTCGCCCGCGGAACGATCGCTCTCCACGGACACAGAGTACGCGTGAAACGGATTTGGATAACGTTTTAAATCTGCATTGACCGTCTTCGATAACGCCTACTCTTTTGGTAGACTTACTGTGTCGCGGCAAACAGAAGGCGTCTGTTTAAAGCGAAGCACCACTTGGAATTGTTACGCGGCAGACGCATTTAACTTTCAGCGTCGATCGTCATTCACTTTTTAGTCCGATCAGCCGTTATTCAGGGAAGTCTACCTTTTATTCTTCTACCTTTCGACTGATTCTGACGTTTTTGAGCGATTTATCTATTTTTCTAAACGTTTTATGGCGAGGTGCGCCTCGTCCGCACCGCTTACCGCCGGTTGCCTGCAATGTCTGCACTCTCGCCGCTCGAATCTATCGATAGCTGATTATACTTGACTACTTTTCTATTTATCTGTACATAAAATATATTTAGATATTATATATTATGTATATTTCTTAACTTGAAACTCGAATTCATATACTACAATAGTCGATTTATGAATTAAAGTAATCTAAAAATATTTGTCTTTTTTTGCCTTAAAATAATTACTTATGTCTTATGAACTTCGATATTATCGTAGATTTAAAATAAATCTTTATTATTAGAATAGATTTTATTGTAATGTAACTATTAATGAAACAATAAAGTGGATCAATTAAAAATATAACTCGCCCTTATTTAACAATAACATTTTGCTATTAACTTCAACCCCGATACCTATAATAGATACCGATAACATTATCTGCTATCTAAAGTAAATAAAATAAAAACAATTTTATTCATCTTAAGGTATTTGTATACACTCGATGAACGTCAAATAACACAGTAGGTACATCGGCTTTAGGCGCCCTTTTGGCTAAGG
>DWQL01000168.1:0-18874 GCA_018231265.1 Noctuana haematospila | reverse complement strand
TACCTATATGACACAAAAATATTTTTTATTTATCTAACTCCAATTAATATAATATGATTAATAAGCTAAATTATATCTACTGTCTACCTCTGTCTATCCAGTTGAAATTAAGCTTTTTTGTACCAATTTTCTATATATTTTGTAAATTGATAGGTATCTCAGATACCCATATTTACAGAACCGACACAACTAAATTCGACACTAACTTACTCGTATCACACCCAAAACAATGGTAGGGGAGCATATATTATTCAGCATTCAGCTTTTTAGTTTTTGTGTTGCGTAGAGGCAATGTCAAAACATTAAACAGAGAACATTGATTCCAACAATTAATGGGCGCCGAAATTAAACAGCCTTGAATAGCACTTTGGTTCTCTAAATGTTTCATTGAAAGATACACGTCAACGTGTGCCCGAAATGAAAAGCAATTTGTGGATCCAAAAAGTATAAATATCTGAAGTGAAACCATAAATTCCTTGAAAATTATGAGCTGAAAGGTTATTATTTATTGAACTGTAATTTTACAAATTTTGTTGGACTGCTGAAAGAATAACGACGTTTTCGTAGTATGAAGGGGAATTATATTGAAAGATCGATCTTTGTATTTCATCTTTACAAAGAAAATCATTTTCAATTTACTGCAAGATATTCAGAAGTTGTGCAAATACCTACATCTAGTGTGTATCGCTAATGTTGTCACAAGTACATAAATTTGAGCGTGGTCGGTACCAACTCGTATGGTTGACTGCTAGTGACAAATTTCATGTGATTCGGTGCTTCGGAGCGCAAGGTTGGTCCCGGGTTTTATCTGTACATAACTGTCGTTAAACCTGATCGTAGACCCTTTGGACGGTTAGATAACATCGGACACGGAGTGGCCCCTAACCACTAATCTCCCCTGGAGCAGTGCGGTGGAGTATGCTTCAGCCCTTTCACTTGAACTTGATCTGTACTTGATTGAACATTATCATATCGTATTCATAGATATAGCTTAGTACTCTTCAATCATTGGTCTGATTAACTGTAATAACTAATAACCTATCTCTTTAAATAATATTTTGCAATTGAATTATTAGATATTATGTTTATGAGAAAAAGCAATAACTACTCTCAAGAGTCCAAAAAGCATCTACCTATACTTATTTCTCTAAGCACGCCGACTTCTTACCAAGCTCATAGATATAAACATTGCAATAGGTACAGATAATGTAGGTACACAGTGCAGAGATGTGGTACGACACCGAAATCCACTTACCCCTTACAGTGGTCCCACGGTATCACGCTAGGTGTTTACAAGAAGGGCTCAATTTATTCGTTCATTACTGCCAAGCGGGGGATCGCACGCAATTTTAGGATAATGGCCGAATACCACTCATAGACATAGTTAAATAAACGCTTAGGGCCTGCGGTCACATCTATAAGTAGGTACTTGGGTAGTTACGCAATTGTTTCAAGCCGTTGAGTTTAGATGCTTGAAAACAATTGGTACGCGGAAAAAACCGGTTTCGCCGATTGAATACAAGCTGTAAGAACATGATATTAAACGAATTTAAACGTAAGATTAATAAGCTTCTAATTGACAAATGTTATTTCAGTATTCGATTCACAGCGCGGTATAAGTTTAATTTCTGTACTCAATCTTCGTGTTTGTGATTTTGTTTTCCGCGGGTCCATAGAACCAATGACATAAGCAAACCTAGTTTGGGCTTAAAGTGTGAAAACTAATAAAACACTTATGTATTCAATAGAAACTCAACGCTACAATAAAGCTTGAAACCGCTTTAAAATAATATATCCCTGCGAAAAAAATTTAGATCTCTCAAATGAGCGTAACTTTGGCCTTAGAATTTCTACAATCGTAAAACGAATCGACAGAGAATCGATTAATCCGGCAAAACGCGAACACGAAAGGTTAACGAAACAAAAACGTGAGAAACACCACGATTTGATCCGGTACAATCAGCGGCTAGTTAAAAATGAATCGCCTTTCGCAACAACTGTTATAAAACAAATCGTATGAGAAATAACATTCGCTTCGAACTTCACACTTCCACAGTCTATCAAGATTCAAACATCTCTCGTAAAGTAAAAGACAGTCGTCTAATATTCGTAAGAAACAGTGTGTTTACTGTGGTCATAAAAAAGTCGATAGCTATAAAATCGTATGTGATCTTACGAGCCTCTCACACTAGATATCGAATTGAATGGAGCGTGTAATTCAATAATAGTCTCCAAAGACCAGCGGCACTAACAGTCCGGCTTCACTATTATATGTAATCACCGATTGGTTACAGAGTGATTGACCTTTTATCGTGAAATGGCAGTGTCATCAAAATTGTTAATTTTGTTTTGTAAAGAGATTTTTCCAACGCTCGAACATAATAAAGCACGTCCAACAATGAATGAGAATAACAAAATTTGAATGGATAAAACTAATAGATCTCATAACTATCCGTTAGAAGTTAATCTCAAAATGCTTGAATTTTAAACATACCTAAAATAAGTATAGTAGGTATGTCATGTTTATGTCAGGACATGAAAACCTTTCTATTTGATAAACGTATGTTTAGCATTCTTTCTCAAAATATGTGGTGTTTTGATGTTACCTTATACTTTAGTCATGTGATGATAACACTTACACAAAGTACCTACTTGTACATAGTGTTTGCGCAGTACCTATGGTTACGTACGCTTTCAAAGAATTTGTTAGTAAAGACATCTCTTTTACGATAATGTTCGATTTTCTATTAAACTTGAAAGCGTTTCACGTCCCACATTCTTATCTCGAATGTTCCACGACATATTTTTCCAAAGTTTCCCGGCGCGAGCTTTCAGGCTGCCGCGTATAAAGCTCTATTCACACATGGCAAGAGATAAGGCAGCTTTCACACCATTAAGCCGCGCGCTGGAGCCCGGGGCTTTTCCAGATTAGATTATACACTCGATTTATGACGTCATTAAAGCTTTGATAATTACTCGGGACAGGCTGCGTAGGCGAGACGCGAGAGGTGGTGGTGCGGGGTGTGAAGGGAGAGGGGTGCTTGTACTGTTTGATTGGATTCCTGGTACTCCGAGGGTTAAGGGATTAAAGTTATGGAGATTAGTTCGCCGCCCGCGGCCGCGCGCACTTCGTTTATGTTAAAAGGTCTATAGAGATGTGTGCAGATAAGAGATTGCTTATTGCCAATTGTGATAGCGAGGCAGGTTTTAATTTCGTTCCGCGCACGATCGTGCAAGCGAATGTAAATAAAATTCTGATTGGGTACGAGAGCAATTAGAATTGCTTGCGAATATTGCTCCGTTTTCGAATTGTTTACCTTTTGAGTGCAATCTACCGTTTGAATAAGTACCTACATAGGTATATATCTAATACCAACGTGTAAACTTCGCTATACATACATTAGGTAAACAAAGTTTAATCACGTATACAAAGCTCATATTTTGTAGCTGTAAATTGGAATGAACAAAACATTGTAGAGAATTTTTATATGATTTAACTATTTATAGTTTCCATAGCAACCTAGTAGGTACCTATTTTAAGGTTAGACCAATATAGATTACCAAGAAAAGAAAGGTTAGGTACCCAATAATGGTGATATTTGAGACACACAAGTAGGTACTCTGATGGTATCGTAGATGTTAATACTCCATAGAGTGCGATCATTATAAATTTAAGAACGTAAAGGATCGGTTCCCTTAAAATTGATGCGGGTACCTAAACATAACGTTACATTAACTATGAAGGGGCTACGCGGGCCCACCAAAGAGCTCCATCTGCTTATAAATTATTATAAATTGTACTTAAGGGGATCAAATTTACCTCTTTCCCTTACCTTCAATAACTAAATTTAAGCAATTATGACCGTTATAAAGAACAACTTACAGATAATTTTCAAGCGCATCGCCTTAAGCTTGTATGAAAAGTGTATATTTTCTCGGAAACAAAAGCCGTTAAGACGACTTCCAGCAAAGCCTTATCTATTATGCCTGCATATTTCCCCTGTCGCTTAGCGCAAAGTAAGCGAGAAATTGTTTTCCATACATAAGACCGTTTCAGAGAGCATTATTATTCTTTACTGTAAGTAGTTGACATAAAATATTTTCTACATCCGTACTGAAACGGAAAATGGATATTTTAACAATCGATCACTTACAAATCGCTCTCGCACGTAGGTACGCACACTTACATAAATTGGAATTGCTTCTCTTCTCTATCAATACCTATCTGTATGAAAGATGTAAGGAAGTGCATGGTACTTTCTTAGTTTACTTTACAAAATAACTCTTAATCTTGTATTTGTGTAGGTAAGTTTGTGCTTTTTTGGTGCAGTTATGTCTAGTCGATGATAACGTCTAAGGACTACTCATTAAATATTAAAGACTTACATTTTACTATATTAATGAAAATTTAGACCAATTTAAAAAATATCTAACCCTACTAATGAGCAATTCGAACTTCTAACACACTGTTAGACCCCGGCTTCATTTCAAGTACAGCCATCAGAACTGAGCGTGCGTCCGCGAATGGCCCTTCTGTTAAGTGTAATGAACCGTCCCGGGCTACACTCTCCTTTCTACTTACCTACATACCTAGTACATATCGGTGAGTATCTATTCTACTAATTGAGTACACAGATGTCACAGATGTCACAGATTCAATATCCATCTTAATTACAAATACTTTGTATTTAAAAGCCTGATAATAGGCCATAATCCTAGCTTAATACATACCAAATATCTTTTCTCTCTTCTATTCGTACCTAATACTGACAATACACCCATTTCTCATTTTCTCATACAAGAGAAGCCTTTATACTCGTACCACTTTCAATAAAATGCTTATTCTAGATCTGACTATTTACATTTATTCAAAATAGTGTATCTGTAGTTTATAACCCATTGTATGCTATTAGGTGAAGATAGCCCGCTACATGAAGTTCGTATGAAATTGACTTAGGTTCCAACGCATGGAGAATTCCGTGAGAAGATACCTACGTCGTATGTAAATCAAATGAAACAATGGGTGAGTTATTATCTATTAAGTATTTTACTTATTCTATGATCTAGTCGTTTTCTGGCCCTACCAGTAAATATACCTATTTACAAGAATTATGTATGCCTACCTATGTATCAAATTTTTTTGGTAACGGGGATAAGTTAAAGTCAAGAAGTTTAAGGGACGCAGTCACACAGAAGAAGACCTTCATAACAAAATCTGCAGGCCGAATCAAGAAATTAAGACTATTCTTGACACATATATTTTTTTATTTATAATGATTAGCTTTGTTCAAATTACCTACTTAATTAGAGACCATAAGGCTACCTTTACCACTTAATTCAAAACCTCCTACCATGTCCCAATGCTTATAAATATGTAACAAGTGTTAATACGGAACGCGGAAGCGCATTACGGTCCTATAGGGCTCAAAGGATCCAAATCGTATTTCATTAACGGGGACTATTAGGCTCGATTAGTGCCCTCATAAAGGACGCATTAAAAGTGACGCGATCGTAAGTTCCATCGCATTTGGCAACAGTATTGTGATCCCGATATGTCGAACAAACGCACGATAATGGTAGTTAGTGGATCTTCTAGTTATTGTAGTCACATTTGACACTTATCGTTGTGTTGATATTAGTAAGTACCTAGTACATATTAGGTATTATCTACTGATAAAATTTTGTATTTAAAGACTAATATTATGTCACAATAGGTAACTCTTTGTTTCATTGAGAGATGACAATCGCAAATAGTTAAATACCTAATGGAGAAAAGAATGAAAATAGTTAATAATTTAATTACAGATTAATATACCTAATTGCATTACAAAACACAAGTAAAATTCAATTTTCAACCTATCATAGAATCCTAAGAGTACAATTCAGTTCTTTTTATCACGAGATACTGCTACCAGTAGCAATAAATAAGATTTTTGAACAAGAAAGCTTTGATCTCGCAATAAATACCACGATATCATCCTTTAGTGCAATTGAACACAATCCACTTATCCGAGATATTATTTCATAGCATCGAAATCAGCGTGCATACATCGCAGACGCCCGGGGCTGCCGATAGCGGCCGGTCAAAATAGACGATAATTATGAAATGTGGCGCCCATTGTCGCCCATTAGGCAGCTTGTGGCTTTGCTAGATATGCAAATGTGTTTAGCTATGTTGGAATTTAATACTTAAATTTGTAAATATTTAATACATTTAAGTTTTAGAAACTTTCCTAAGAATAAGCCGTTTTAATTTCATCTACCCACACAGGTCATAGGTATCACCCATTGTATACCTACAGATATTATGTAGGGGTATAAAAAATTACATTAAACAATTTAATAAACGCCAAACTGACTGCCGACATTAGACTATAATTATCTATTAGGTAATTATAGGTAGGTACTTTTTTTAGGTTACTAAGTTTTATATTATGTACTTAGTAGGTACTCTTAACTAATTATTGAAATATAAAATAACAATTTATTCAGGTACTTAACTGATAAAACAAGTATCTAATTTAAGGTTATTTTATTAGTAAGATAACTTAAAACTGACCTCAGTGTTAAAATAATTAAGTAAATAAGTAGAAGGTGTGTTAGTACTTACAAGAGGCTATCTCGCTGCATTGTTGGGTACATTCCTATTCAAGAATTTATAAATGAACTAATTTCTGTAACTTTGTAATAACTATGTAAACAATTATCTGCACAGTATTAAATAAAATAAGTGTTAACAATAAATTTGATCTGCACACGTTGGATAAAACAATCACACTGAATCTAAAGTAAAATAGTTAACTTTTTGGCAAAAACAATATCCTTTGTTACCTATAAACTGCGAGCTCATAATTCACCTGCAGAAATATTTGCAACAAAACGTTCATAACGATTATTATAGCCATTAAAGCGAAACGTACTCAAACAATAGGAGAAAGACTTTCTTTACGCAACGCTTAAGGTGTAATTATTTTCAACGCATTGTTTTTAACAGGCCTAATGGCGCAGAACACCTTTCTCCCTTGTAACATTCTTGCCGAGGTACTTTTTAGTGGTTTACGGTGCAATAAAATTTCTTGGACAAGGGCAAACATTGCGGGATCCCGATAATATTAGCAGGATATAACAGAAAGGTGCTATTGAACCTTTACAAAAATTGTCTTTTTACAATAATTCTTTTTTCAATAGCATTAGGTACATTCGTTGCGCAAGTTAACCCATTTTAAAATTTTCAAATAACGGAATTCTTTGTTAGAATCTGTAAGGGTTATTTAATGTGCTATAACAAAAACGGTTTTTTAGGTTTTTTATGACCTCACAAACAATCTTCTGCGAACGCCGCCCTATACAAAAGACTAGCGTTTTGTTTTCATTCCTTGTTTTGTTTTATTAAACTTAAATATACGTTTTGAGACTATTGTGTTAGAGGCAGACCGTTGAGAAGATTTTAGTCTTGAAAAAATCTTTCCAGTGTGCACTTGCTTTAGCATAATATGTAGTGGTGAAGGTTAATAGAACTCAATAAAATATTATCAAGTGTAATAGTGATGTAATCACCAGGTCAAAATAACCAATGGTAAGTATACTGTTCTCAATGTCAATATTATTACATAAGTGTGTTTACGACTTACAATGCTAATAATAATAATAATTGATGGATGTGTATAAGTAAATTATGAAAGTTATTTTCTCAAAATTGCAATGAATGGATTAACTCAGTTTTTCATGTTTTTAGAACTTGTGATTCATAGATTCTTGTTTTTCTTTCTAACATAATATGCTACAAAAAGTAAGCCTGCTGTAGGTACCTATATTATACCTACGTTATAAGTAATAATGTAAACAGTTAATATTTGACTCATAAAATATGCATTATTTCAATTTATTTAGATGGATTAGTAACTTTTCAGCGATGTATTAATATGCAAAACATATAAAACTATGTAGGAAAAATATCTGAAGGTGTTCTTAAAACCTACCATTAATTAAGTATAATAAGGTAGGTATCTGGCCATAATTTGCAACAAAAGAACAAATTGCATAGGCTATTTCGCTGTAGGCACCTGATACTATTTATATGCGGTTCTCCAAAAAAACCAACATATTAGATAATAGCTAAACAAATACGTAGCCTATTTTATAAACATTCGATAAAAATATAAGTAGGTATATCACCTAAACGTTAGAGAAGACAAGATGGCTGCATTCCAGAATCGTCCGGTGTAAAACTCTACCTGGATTCTTAGACGCATTTCAACTCTATCTCAAACAATATACAATACAAAATTGAATACACAATAGACAGCTAAAACAGCGAAGAGGAATATGAAGGTTTTAAGCTTTATTACTTTTAAATACGACACAAAATAGTTTGTAGGGGATTCAGTACAGTCAGTCTTGGTATCTCGCCGGTTGTAACTCAGACTCGTGTCCGCAGATAGCAGGCCCAACGCCCACCTAAACTTAATACCACATAACTCACAGTCGAATAAATTATTGCTAGCTTATTCTTGTTTGCCCAGCTCCTTTTTCTCTAGGTGATACCTATTTAAAGACACGAGAATAATGGCGACGCTGCTCGGTTTTAAGATGGATGATAGCCTACCGAGCATTCTACTATTTTAAGAAAAACTTTTAAATGGACATTTCTGTTGAATGAGATGTTTTTTTTAATCTATTTCTACTAGCATCAAACCTGCGTCGACCTCCATCAAACATTCGATGGACCGAATTTAAGTAGGTATACCTACATAAGAAGTAGGTAAAAGGTAGATACCTAGTTCTTTTAATTTTTATAATTAATTGAACAATTTTCAGAATTTCATTTTTTAACAGCACTCATTCATTCTCAATTATTTAAAATAAGTAAATAAAAATACCTGTGTCAATAATTATAATAAAAGCCAAAATTTTTGACCAAAAATATAATATATAGGTACCTACTTAACAGACGGAATAGGCGATAGGTTAAATGAAGGTTACCGTCAGAATATTTTAATAATTTTTAGTGGACAAGTAGGTATCCAAATTTTTTAATTTACAACTACCTGGCTACCTACACGATCGAAATATTTTTGATGAAACACATTAAGGATACCTATTATGAATAATGATCTAGATTTTCCCGGAGTCCTCCTACATAAATGTACCTATCCATTATTTCACGTGAGAATTTGCTTAAATTCTATTTTTATCTTACATATTATTATCATAAGTTAAACGGAAAGCTTCATTAAGAATCAGAACGTGGTAGGTAATTAAAACAAGATAAGAAATTCAAATTTAAATTGATTGAAAAACAAAACAATATTACGTAGGTACCTACAACAATCCAATGACTGCATGCGTGCATATCATTCAATCAGACGCATCCGCGCTAAGTGCTAAAGAGGATCAGATTTTTTTTTCACCGTGAGTTGCCCACTCCAAGGGCTTTTATCTCAACGTGATGTATACTATGTCACGACAACGGACGTGACTTAAATATAAGGCGATTTATTTGGGACCTTAAATAACTGCAGTGTTTCGATTTTTTATTTTCAAATTATGTATCCTTCCCGCATTCATATACAGGTAGGTACCTATCTCACAGCACTGATGTATCTTCTTTTCCAAATGTATGAGTTTTACGGATTTATTAGTAACAAGTCCTTATGTTGGCTCATCGCCAGGCGGCGGTTCTTGCACTGCTGCTGCGGTTAGAAGGACAACACATCCTGGGCTATATGCCTAGCCAATTCATGAATAGAGGGATGCTAATATGCCACACATCATGTTCTATGTCACTATGAATGGTAATGGAATAGGTATTTTATTTGCTAACTAACTGGAATTTTTAAACTTTGGAAAAGCGACATCTGTTGATAAATTGGTTAATACTTAGGTAGGTAGGTATTAGAATTAATTAGGTACATACCTAGTATTTTTTTAAATAAGTATATTATACTTAGTAATAGATAGGTACGTACCTAGTAATTCTTATTAACATAAAAAACGGATTTAAAAAAGAAAATATACCTACCGAATGGAGTTCGGTCGCTCAGGTAGGTTATATTTTAATTATCGACCTACAAAAATAATTCAAGTCTAAATATTATCATTATGACATATCATTGTGTCAACCCTCTGTAGAGCACAGAAATTGCAAACATAAGTCTATCTCTATCAGCCAAATAGTGCTCTATACAGATATTTCTCGACTTGGTGGAGAGTTCCAAGGAACAAACTTGTAGACACCGTGGAGAATATATTATTGACAAGCGACGATAAAGCTCTGAGGCGCGAACTACAACACGGAAACTGGATTTGGTCGCGGATAGCTAATACCTCTTGGTTCAAAAGCTTATATAACTACCTACAGAAACTTAGTTACAATCAACGAATTAGAAAATTCTTTCATTAGCCCTTTGTAAATAAACTTTTTTACGTGTAAGTAACCTATCCTAACCTAACCTAACAAAGCGAACGTGAAACAAACAACCTCAATTAGGTAAATATGATGAAATATAATCTTCGTATATTTTACGAACCTACTGTTTTCTATAAATAAAAATGACCTTAATAACTTTTAACCTTAATAATAAAGTATGTCTTTAAATTAAACAACAAATCTTGTACGCCAAATGAATGTTGTCACTGCAATCCATAAACATCTTTCTACCTTAGATAGAGCCATTAAAAATCAAGGTAAAAGCTAATGGGCCATTAGCTTTTACCTTGATTTTTAAATTCCTATTCTCTATCCATTGAAATCAGCTGTCTAACAGAATAATTTTTTACACTACATAAATTAAAGTAGGTAAAACTTTTGGCTAGAATAAAACAATCAATAAGTCAACATGCAACTATGTAGGTATATAGTCAAAGCAACACCGTTATCTGTTTAGGAATAATAATAATTTAGAAACCGACAGTCACTGTTATCTCCACTCTCTATTTCGTTTACCAATAACAACAGCATTGATAATAAAGCTTATGAATTGTTTGAAATAACTCACTCAGTCGCCTCAAGTAATAACAAGGCAAATGCAATGCAATCACATGCGCCGGCGCAGTTGATTCAACGACATTTAAGATAATGTTTAATGTACTTGGATATCTCCGAGCTAGTGATATTCAATAACAAAACTTTTATATTTAGTAATAGAGCCCAAATTACACTGAACGTTATTTGATTTTAAGCCTTATCAGTCGAGATAAAAGTAACAGATTTATAAGACATTGAACGATGTGTAGAATATTGTTTTCGATCCTGACATTGGTGCTTAATGTCTTTGTTGCGGTGAGATTCCACTGCAAAAGTTATGGAAACAATGTTTCACGACAACCCCGACCCCTAATGTTACATTCACTAAACTTATCAAATTGCTTTATTGTAATGATCGTTGTTGGGATATCTTAGGTACAGTTAATTTATACTAGATACTACTCCACCGATAAGTAAAGTAAGCGTTGCATTCATTAATGCTGCAACAAACTTTTGTTAAAAACTAAACAATTCATCATAATATTAAAATAAAGAAAATTATATCAAACCGCGGGCTGTAAGTACAACTAAGGCGTTAAATGATTAACGGTTAAATAATAAGCCACCGCGCACTCGTAAAACAAAGATTAACATACAGTTACGGGTGTAAATAGCCTATAACTTTGATTTTTACGACTAAATAATCGTAAAGGAACCCTGGGTATGCGGCTGAGTTGAAACGTCGCTTGTTTTCTACGGAAATGTAACCAGTGGTGACGTTCTGAGTTTAGCAGGATTATAATCACGGACAATGCAAACGGGAGGCCCGGTCTGATGCACTTTTATTTTACGACGTACTCGTAACATAAAACGCGGAACGTCTCAACAACGGTTAAGAGACCATTAGAGGAAAAGGGACGCCAATATAGTCCTGTGGTCGGTCGTTTTCGTGTCGTAACTCGTGACAGTATATTTCTTACACGACGTACAAAGAATGAACATAATAAAATATTTTTTCTGAGGACACTAGGAAGAAAGCGCACACTTAACACGTATTTACAGGAATGTAGTACCTAATAGAATTTTAAAAATACCTACTTTAATAACGACGTGTGGTGTAGTTATTAGGTATCGTGCCAAAGAGTTCTGAGTTCTATTCCAGTGGGGCAGAAGTAGTATAAATCATGAATTTAGACTTTTTGTTTAGTGGGTAGGCACGTAGGTTTTATCCTTGTGAGTCCCACATAACCAACGCGGCCGGCTGCGTTCATAGCATATTGAGCATAGGTACACCAGCAACCTCCCGTGCGAAAAAAATTTTTTACTACGACAATTAATTTTTTTTTGGGGATGTAGCTGTGAGGCGTGATTATTTTATTAAGGTGATGATGATAATTTAAATTTAAATCAATATTTTAACAAGAATTCAAAATAGTGTGATTGCATTTGAGACTCAATATAACTTAGTCAAATAATAAGCACCCGCTAAGTAAGTAAATAAAAATATAACATAGCACAAATCAATATAAAAGTACCTATGTAATATGAAATGATGAACTTTAATTTACCATCATCAATTCGTAACTCCAAAATAACCATTGCCACTAACGGTATCCTCCGCCTACAATTTCGAGTAATTAAACAGCTGAAATTTTAACTGTATCTAGTATAAATTTAATAAGAATGGGCAATTACGAGCCCCGGTTGGTTGTTTAGGTTTGGCCAAAAACCAAAATGAGGTCTGCGGAGGTACATTGTCGTATATTCGTGGAGGCTTGTAGGTAGATTGGAACCCGAGTTCCGGTCGTATTGTGGTCACTAGCTGGACGTTCTGCGTGAAATACCTACACGTAATGTACATAGAGATAGCGGAGCCTATATACCTACCTATACTTAAAGTTTAACCTATTAGATTCCTACACGTAAGCACGTGACTACTTATCTAAGTATTATTTCATAACTTCATGTCATTTATTCATTATTGCACAAGTTTAAAGTCGTACCTACCTATATTCTACCATTACATACGGCTATGTCCCTAATTTTCCTGACAAAAAAACATAACTAGGTACCTATAGAGGGCTCAGCTGAAGTACTCGTAGGTAATAGGTGAGCTTAGCGGTATTAAATAAACATTATTTTGTAAAGATAACCTTTAAAACGTATAGAAAAAGATGAATAGTAGTTATTGAATAGGTACCTACTAGATACCTACTTAAAGGTAAGAAATAAAAAAGAAAAATATAGAGAAAGAAGGAATTATTGCAAATTTAATAAAAATGCAAAAAGGTAATTTTTATAGGTAGGTAGGTAGGTACCTAAGTAGGTATTATTTGATAGGTATCAAGTGAATTCAAAACAGTCCACATACCTTGTAGACTTCTATCTATGATTGCTTAGGTACATACCTAATATGTAATATTATTTATTTTACTACCTACCTACCTGTAAGTAATAAAGTAAAATAATATACCTACCTAATAAAGATTTTTAAAAGTAGTCTTAACTACCTATACGTACCTATAGGTAGGTACCTAAGTATCCTTAAAAAACAGGAAGGTAGCTACACAATTTTTATTGTAATATTCAACTGATATTAGGTACTCTAGTTCGGTAAAATGTAGTTAAATTAGGTACGGGGATACATTTGCGTGCAGCCTTAAGCCTGGGACTAAATTATTTAGCGGGCATAATAACGAGCACGACATAAGAAATGGATTTATTGCTGATTAATTTCATTGCCCTAGCCGCGATTAGCCCAGTCGTGCGTTTCTGCTGTGAAGTTATTTATGACTTTTTATGAATGTTACTAAGTAGGTACCTACAAACATATATACCTATCTATACCTATTTATTAAAGTAGTTTAAATATTCCTATCTAAGTTAAGTACATGGTAGGAAGATAAACTGAAATATTTCTGAAAAGTACCTACCTACTTACCTAAAGCTATTCATTACGTACATTTAATAAGAAAATTAAGCGTAGCTATTCTTAATAAATAACAAATATTCAAGTAACTGACTAAACTAACAAAATTGTTAGAACTAACAGAATATAACAATCGCCTTCATTTTAATTGAACGACGGAACCGAGATTCCGTCGAATGGCGGGTAAACGTCGCGAATCGCCCGATAATAATGAAAGTGATGGCAGTGACGCCATCAGTGTATGAAGCGCCCGTTTCGGCTACATAAACAGGCCGTATACCACATAACCATACTAAAATCAAACCTTACAATAACCTTATTACAACGAGATAAAGTTCAAAGTCTTATGTAGCAAGTATCACTTAAATAGGTCATCTCGTATAGTCCCCTCGGTGGCGGGAGGGGCACGCGGTCGGTTCACATGCACTAAAACAAAATGGCCGACTTTTTCTTACAGCTGATTCGATCATCACTATTCATTGATATCTCAACAGGTTAGGACGTATTGAACAGAGGTAAATAAAACGTAAGTACCTATAATAATTCTATTAATTACTATGTTGTTAAATTGAATAGGTAAAAATTCGTTGTGCTTTATATATATTTCTTGAATAATGAAAAGTTTGTAACTTTTGATTAAATAATTATTTTAATAGCCCGAATGTATTTATAGGTACGTAAGCCGTAAGCGAAAGTAGGTAGTTATGCTTACCTTCTAGTCTTAAGTAAAGTCTTATGTATCTAATAAGTAGATGTAGATTTAGGAAATATCTTAATAATAATATATTTTAAATACAGTAACCATTTTATTTAAATCCTATTTTTCCCCGTTATTTTAAAGATTGTGTTTATAAACTGTTAAATAAATAAACAAAGCAGTAAGTAGGTATTGTGATGTGAAGAACTTCCTCATTTAACAAAGGTACCATACTAAACCCTAGAAATTATGCGTGTTATTAATATAAGTAGATACAAATAAAACTATTGCCTATTAGATATAGTGTTATCTATAAGATTTAATTTGTATTGACATAATTAATGTAGCTTTATGCTATTTAAAAATTATTTACTGTATGTATTAATAATTTAATACCTACCTATGGACAAATTCATGAACATATGACATTATAAGTCACCCTACTTACCTGTAGGTACTGTAGGTTATGTATAACATGACAAGTCATTTAATAACTCTTTTAAACCTAAAATCTGCATTTTGGCATTTAGCTGGTTTTTGGATGTAAACTCAAGAATTTTGTCATTCACGGTATGCCCAGTGGCACATCCATAATCTAGGATCGTAACTAGTGGTTATGTTGACCGCTAGTGACGGATTAAATTTTACGCAATTTTTATTTTGTTCTCCTCGAGAGCCATGTAAACCGCACTTAGTCCCCGGTGACGCTTCTCGGATATTTTCAGCCGACGACGCCGCTGCGTCGGCCGGCGCCGAACACGGTCTTTTTCCCTTTTTCACGTTCGCCGTTTTTACAGATAGGCATCCAGTTTATACTGCTTTATATAGATGTGATAGAAATCTCAAACTTTTGTACGAGATTTAGTTACGTTTCGCTAGATAGTTTAGAACTTTTTTTTTATTCACTGCTTGGCCGAAATAATCTCATCTAAAAGGTAACATATAGATAAGTATTAACAATGACAATACGGAATACTCAAAAATCGGTGATGTACCTAAGAGAAGGACTTAAAACATAGTCTGTCAAATATGGGTTGGTGGACTTCAATTTTGTTGAAAATGTTTGGACGCGCGTAGTTATTGAGTAGCTATCCTATTTTTAAGATTTTCGTTTACCTACCTACCTAACAAAGGTAGTAAATAATATTCTACAGGTGGGTAGATCCCATACGAATGGCTATATTAAAATTGGAAATAATATTAGTTACTTGACGTAGATAAAATCAATGCTTTCACAGTATATAAATAAATTATTTTACTGCAAAATAACAAAGCAACAAACTAGAAAATAGAACAAGGAATCGAAACACATTATTAATTTTCATTGAATACAAACGCGCGCAACGGCGGCATACTAAGCTACTAAACAATGGCGGTGGTCTCACCACAAAATTATCACATACACTGCTATTGTATCTGGGAGAATCGTATCTACTTTATTTCAGCTCCATTGCCGCGGCAGATAGCTCTCCTAAGCTCCTAGTAAGTATATGTAAAACACATTCAAATAAGAATAGGATGTTTGAGTGCGTTTGACTGTAATTCGACTGTTGTTACGGGGAAAATTACAAATAATACCTATATGCCCCGACCAACTTGTTGGTAAGTAAAAATGTACGTTATGTATCTAAAATTAACAGTAATTACAGAATTAAAATTAAAACCAAACAGATAGGTGCAATTATTTTATTGTAGAAGTAGGTAGGTAGGTACCTAAGTCATAAAAAGACGAAAATCCGAAATAGAAACCTACCTAAGGATACCACTCGTTTAACTAATGGAAATTTTAATAAGTATATATATTTTCGGTCGAAGGTGTTCTAATTTTATACAATCAAAAGTCATTCAAAAGTTTATAAGTACCTATTTTTATTTCACCAGGAATGATTTCATCTTAATGCGTAACTTCGCGATGCATTTAAAATAAATTGACGAAAAATCTGCTACCACTAGGTAACTTACGTGATCTGTTAAAAAAATATATAATATCCGGTAGGTAGAGTAAAACGTAAATATTGCATACCAATTTACTTATCACCCACGCCGTGATTGGGCTGTTAAACACTGTTAGTGGATAGTTTAAGAGTATCCCGCAGTTAATTTTGGATTATATAACTGGCATATGATCATGATATGGAGGTACTCAATAAAATAATCACGCGATTACTGGCCTCAAAGCGTTGGTGTGAAAACAAACAATACTGCGCGGGAGTTGAATGCTAACACGCAGCGGCGGCGCCTGCGCACGTGCCTCGTCTGATATCCGTCGAAACATTTATTTTTATTTACACTTTATGTCCGCGGTGCGTGGCGGACCGACGCCGACGACGGAGAAATGGCCCTCAACATCTTCGCTGAATGATTAGTAGATGTTTGTTTTTATTTTTTGCTGCATTGGAACGTTATAACGCTTGAGTACCTACCCCCCTACAATCTTATATTGTGAGATGAGGGTATGGCATCCTTAAGTTATTAGGTACCTATTAAAATTCCAGCAATCCGCATTTTAGCAGTAGGTATGCTCCAGGACTTCTCTTATAATTTCATCTGAATCTTGCCCCCTTAAATTTTCCAGTTGCAATTGTTTTGTCCTGGTTAGGTATCAGTAGTTTGTCTGTTTATGTGAGGTAATTGGAAATTTTGTTAGGCGTTTTAAAATCTGTAGTAGGTAGGTACTCGTACGTCATAATGTGGCAGAAAATGCCGTACGCGTCGCAAACACTACATTTTAAAGGTCCATCCGTCTTATATCGACTGTTTTCAAGATCCACGACGAAATAACCCGACTAGCCTACACACAATGTAGTTATTTCAACAATAGAGGGTTAGGTAACTATTATATTGTAAAATTCGTAAAGCATAACCAAAGGATTGCGTCTTTACAGGTCTCGTTTTGTTTGTAAGTTTGCATGAATTGCACAAAACGGCAAAGAAAACGATGCAATAAAAATTTCTTTAATAAAAAAAACAAAAGGGGAGTCGTTTATAACTTTTACGTGTAGGTACTTTTGGCGACTGATAAGATTTTTGCAAACTAACTGTAATTTAAATCAAAGTTACCTACTTACCCATTTTAATAAACAATTCTAAAGACACATGAGTAGGTATGAGTAGGTAGGTAGGTAGGTACCTACTGACAATAATTTATTAGGTATATTAACAATAGGTAAACCATGAAAGAAAAACTTAAATTCAGATTTTGACTAAATTTTATTGAATCCTGTAGAATCAGCTTAGATCAGAATCTTTTAAACCGAAACAAAAATGACGACGATAATTTTAGGATTGGTATCTATCAGGTTAAGATAGGTAGACTATTTTAGACCATAAAATAACTCAAATAGGTACCTAGCTAAATAAGCGATAGAACTTGCAAAACGTACCTACTACCTATGTGTAAGGTAAATCTTAATAAATCCTATTAGGAAATACCTACCTAAGCTAACTGGTTAAATACTATATTAGGAACTGTGTGTACCATTATCGTGAACATTAGCCGTTAACTTTGAAGATGAGATAAAACCCATACCAAGCTGAATTCAAATGTGTTTGTTTAGGTACATGTAAAATAAGCGGTTGGAGGTAAAACCTACTATGTGAGACCTCTAATGGGTAAAGGATTAGGGCTATTCTAACAAACTGAATCATAAAGTACTGAACATACCTATTCAATAGCTACTAACATTAAAAAAAAACCCTTTAAATAGTGAAATTGAAATTAAAATAGGCATTATCGTACCAATAAAAACATACTTAATTAGATACTTTGAAATATTATAAAGAAAAAAAATTTGTTATTGCACGAGTATGATCAGCGCGCAGCGGAGAAATGTACATAAACAAACTTAGTGCAGATGCAATTAATCGAAAGGTCAATAGGACGATTGTTGTTACAAGGAACAAACCGCATAGTTGTTGCATAAATCTTAAGTTTTGTTATCATATGGTAGGGCTGGCATCCAAGGTATTCAATTTGTTTTAAAAATATAGAATACCTATCTATCTCAATTAAGAATGATAGGTATTTCATTTAATTCCATGATCCTAAGCCAGATGTAGATAGTAGTCTCCTCTAAATAAGTAACCAACCATTGATTAGATAAGATGTAATATTACCTACTGATTTTGAAAAATATGAAAAACTACACCTACCTAGGTATACCACCTACAAACAAATAACACCTATAACAAATACTTATTCATCTATCTATACTAATATATAAAGCTGAAAAGTTTGTTTGTTTGTTTGAACGCGCTAATCTCAGGAACTACTGGACCGATT
>DWQL01000167.1:0-18875 GCA_018231265.1 Noctuana haematospila | reverse complement strand
CCAACGGCCAACCCACATATTTAAATATAAAGAATAATATATAATTTTATTCCCATTTGTAATTTTGCTAATATCCGCAAATTAAATTGAATACCACAATCCGCGAGTTTCTGTGCAAGGGCCGTCTGACCGCACCCGCGCGTTGCGTCATCGCGGGTCGATACCAAAGCGGCCAAGTCGAATGTGACGGCGACAAAACTCACCAATTCTCAATATTCTCAACTTTAATCCACGATAAATGCATACTTCTGAGGAATTTGCCTGCTGGGTGAAGGACACTCCTAATGTTTATAATAGAAGAAACGGAAGTTCCATATTATCAACATCATCAATCAACAACCGATCATTATTGCACTGTTGGGCACGGGTTTCCGCCCAAATATGAAAAAGGTCACATTTCACTACGCTGCATTTTACACGCAATTCGAAATCGTTATAGAAAACTCTCAAACAGATATTTTACAAATTTTGTTTTTCTTCACCATGTTGCAAAAACACGCACTTATTATTATTATAAAATTTGAGGCGCGTGCGGAAATCAAGCCTGAATTTTGAAATTTAACCACTAGGCTATCGGTGCTCTTTGAAGCATAATTTATTATAATTATGTAAAATAAAAAGTAACTTAACATTTATTTTCTGAAAATTGTTGTAGTTGTATCAATAAAACCGTGTTACTATGACGCGTTACTTATTCTGAAATCTGCCGTAATCGTTGCAGTCATTATTCGTCTACTAAACTATTTCTTTTACACTAGAACAATAATAATGCCTATAATTGGCATGCGCACGTATTTAAGAAACTTATTCGTAATATTGTAAAGTTTTACAAAGTTTTGTAAAGTTTTACAAAGTTTAACAAGGAGTTCCTTGTGTGATTAGTGTGTACTGCTGTTGGTGTGTGTGGAAATAAATAAATAAAAAAATAAATAAACAATAACTTAATTTTTACAAGCTTTTATTTAACTTAGTATTGTATTGCTGGCAAAAATACAAGCACATATAAGTACCTTTAATAAATTTTAAGTCACAAATTTTTTATCTATTATGTACTCGTGCTTTTGCTTGCTCATTCAGAATTTTGTTAACCATAAATTGTTGTTCATGTCTGTGTTTTCTTTATGTACGATAAAGCCGCTTCATTTCCAGGATTGATCACCATGATCATATACGTGAACGGAATTGATATTCAATCGCGATTACTTTATGTACCTTCCCAATCCCAAGCAGGCTTAAGTGCTTTTCAACATAAATTCACATGTAAGCATTTACGTTTTATATGATAAAAGATTTAAACTTAGTTTCACACGTTCCTAACTTGTATATGAATTATATGTATATTGAATTGAATATATCTTTTTAGAATCACATATTAAATAGGTAATTTGTGAAATTTTTTGTAGCGTTCTTATAATAATTAAATTAAAAATAAGTTCAGTGCCTTACTTTACAGTTATCTTAGTTATTTGTTATATACAATAAATATAGATTAAAATGCCTTAAGGCATTAAGTTTAAGTTGTTATATCTTTTTTTAATCAGTAACAATTAAATTAAATTTATGATTTGTACCTTGCATGCTGGTTTACTACTCATTTAAGATAAAAAAATATTTCAATAAGCAAATTGTTTTATAAGATCCGCACTAACTTATTGATTCTCTTTTACAGGTAAGTACGCGTAGCTGTTGCTGAGAGGTAATTTATTTAAAAACAACAGCTTTCTGTTATATAGCGTAACCCTTCAATCTGAGACACGACTAATTACAGGACTCTACAATGAGTTGAACTAGCTGAAAATGGCGAGAATTTTCAATAATCCGATGTCAGAAAGTTTGTGGTAGCTAAAGTTTAGTTTTAATTAGTGGCTCGACTCCACTTTTGAATATTGAAGCTGATGGATTTATTGTGTTTCTCACGATTGACTTATAACAGGTACCTAACTGCTGCATTTGCAGACATGTTTATCTTTGCCTTGTAATTTTTAGACATTTAAGAATATAAGAATAAATAAAAAGTAAGTTTTAATTATTAATTTCAGACTTCACGATTTTATTTTTAAATTTGTGCCTTTGTACATATACTTATACTGTATATTATATACTTACGAGTATATAGTACATTTATTGGTTTTTAATTTCTTCGATATTTTTTTTACTGACCGCACTGACTGACCTTAAGGGGTGCAAATTCCACTTATAATATATATTTTAGCTATCGTAATGTCTAAATGCCGAATTACGAGTAAAACCCAGTTTTATCTGACGATTTGTCAGCGTCACGACTGAAATGTTTATGTTTGGATATTAATCAACGTAACTCTGAAGTGGAAATATAAATTATACAATTGGCCGTCCTAGCCTTACTCGGCTATCATTTAATTCGAATTTCAACTTTTTGTCCGTCACACCGCCAGTTTCTGAAAAGCTATTTTCGGTTGATTAATCGGTTCTTCATCGATTTATCTTATAAGTGCTTTAATATTACTAAAGTAATATCAAAAAATGAAAATGTGTCTAAATAAACAACTCGCAATTCATATTACGCAATTTATATTCATATACGCGACACGGTTTATACCTACTACTGCCACTGATTACAACTTTCTCAGCATGTTAATATGATTTGTATAAAATAAAATAAAAAATAAATACATAATATAGAAAACTGGCTATCTACCCGTCAGAATCTACTTGTACGTTTTCAATGGACAATATGACACTACTGCCTCATTCGTTCATCAACTCCTATTCAAAGCCGACATGAACTAGTCTTACTAGAACTAGCATCTTCATATAATAAGAGATTTATCACAAATCTCTTATTTTTAAAACCACACACATGAAACATCAACATAAATGCGTGGTCTGTGAAGAGAACGGTTTTTGTTCTGATATCGGTTAATGTTATATCTGCAGAAAATCGATCGCGATTGCATAATTTTTATTGTAAGGTAAACCGTGTTAATCAGGTAAATTACTGGAGATTTTGCAACATGGTTATTGAAATACTGACGTAAATATATATTCATAAGTAGGTACTTCGATAGTTGTTTTAAAAGTGACAGAACAAACACATTTGTTTCCGAAGGTACCACCAAACAAGCAATTTCTTGTCTTTTGGTTCTAGAGCAGTCTCCACAACTACGAGTATGCGAGTCTTCGTGAGTAGTAACGTCCGACCTCAAGGGCCCGAGTCTTCTATTAAAATCGTCTTGTGATTAAGTCATAATCGTCTGTCACTGTCATCTTAATGATTGATTTTGACAGTTTCCAAAACCTACTGGTTTAAATTGGTAGTCCACTGTCTGGCAACTATCACCATGTTCTAAATCACGATCTAAATGTTAGAATTCGGTAATTTTGTACGTAAAGGCCAAACTAATGATTTATCATGACGAACTGTAATAGTTTTAACTTGTAGCTGTGTAAATAATCACAGATTTCCTTGTAACGTACGGTGACAACCTCGAACACAAAGTTGTGAATCGATAAACAAATGAGCCGATTTCGTTCGTTAGGTCCGTTCAAAACCCATTTTGCCAGTTACATCGGATATTGGGTCACAAAATCACAACCACTATAGCTCGTAATTTCACACAACGATACATATAGAACAGAAATCTCTTTTTTTATATCTGTTGCCTTTTTCATAAAAGTTCCTGAGGTTTTCAAAGTTTAAATAATGAAAAAATATGTAATGTATAGATACAGTTTCTAGGAATTTATGTTTCATATCTCTTATATTGTTTTATTTCTTCCAACTGAACAATTGTTCATATGGTCGCCATAAGTAGGCTGGTAGACAATGCCACTAACCATTAAGTCCGCCTTTGTGAATTGTTTTAGGTGATACAGTAATTAATGAAAAAATAATTAATTAAATATATACCTACATAATATACTACCGGATCGAAGGCATTTGCTTGAAGTCGCTAAACAGGAAGTAAAAACGTTCGTAGAACTGAAGACCTAGTACATGAAGCCTTACAAAACGATGTAGTACGCTTACAAGTTTCACCCTCCTTATGTTATCTATAGCTGATACTCGTAATTGGATAATGCAAAACGACTGCTGTTTTTAGTCTTAAACCAATATCAAAATAATATAATTATTATATTATATTGTTGTCACGAGCTTTATATATTAAACCGTAAGGACAATTCGATTACAAATACTGTAACTGCTATTGGTAAAAAAAAATCTTCAGTAAAAAAAAATTAAACACATTTTTTGAATGATCGGTTTACATTTAGGTATTATTTATTTTTGATGAACTTATGCTTATAAGTATATAGCTATAAATATATAGCTATATACTTAAAAAAAAGATCCTTACTATTTGGGAAGCTCGTTCTTTTTTGGAGTCGGTTAAAAACTCATATAGGTACAAACAGGATCAAACGAAGTTTAGGAGTATTAGTCTAACCACTGCTGCCATAAAAGCGCTTCAAAAAACGGCGTCATAAAATAGACAAAACACGATCTATCGTGGTCCGGTGGCTTCGTTATACCTGGCAAATATCAGAGGATGTATTTTATAACTTTGTTTATGTTTCCTGGTTATTGTATCGTTTTATTCGTGTTTATTTGTTACTGGCAAGGGTTACTGGTATTAATTAAGCTGTTAAGTTAAGCAAAAAAAGTTCAAAGTTTAATAAGTGTAGTACCACCTATCGCATTGATGATTCTAAATGCGTTACTATAAACAACCTGATAAATTCTTTATTAATGTTACACGTTCATAGAAAAGCAGGAGGAAAAGGTGACTTCAGGTAGCTCGAAGGGATTCGGCACTTGTTTAATTTAGTTTTATTATACTACATTAACTAATAAATTGACGCACACCGACTAATTACTATAGTGAAGTGCGATTCTACAAAATGGCTCTTAACACTAGCTGGACGATGCTTGTTCCTTTGCTTCTACGTTTTAATGTACCTACTATAGACCGATTAAAATAACTTCAGTGACCTGTAGTGACATCAATTAGCGAATGTTTGCAATAATTACAGCTTCATTTAATTAAAAAAAACATAATATAGTCGAATTGATATAGTCGTTTACAATTGTAAACTTCCTTTTTTTTGAAGTCGGTCCAAAACAAAATACTTTTTTAACACATGTTGTAAATAAATTATAGTACCTGTTCTCCGTTACCACATAAACTTGCCAAATCTCAGAGTTCTCCGAGCACCGTAAGGTGCTTAAAATGGTATTGAAAGTTTTCTATTGATATTCATATGTAGATAAAAAAATTACTTAGATACATACATTATTGTTTGCATTTTACAAATTTAAGTGGGCGTGAAGATACGAGCTGGTGGACCATATCGTAGCGTAAATACTACACTTTGATTATAGATAATTATACAGATAAATTTCGAAGAAACTAATGTAATGACACTCCTTTTAGTAAACGTACGTCCTTACATAAGCGTGGTTTATATAAAACATGAACGTTATTTGGTATTTTTTATTTATTTTATGTTGTAAAACTTTGGATGCATCCAAGTACATAATTTTTTTGGCTAGGCTAACTACTCTGCCAGAATAATGTCGGGCAGAAGTTTTGCTATACTTAAGTTTAATTAATATGAATAACACAGAGAAGTCAGTTCAAGAGGTGTATTATCATAGGTGGAAACAGGAAAATCATTCATTAATGTTATCTTATTATTATGTTGAAGTATCTATATTTACGAGTAGACCAGTAGATTAATAAAATATTTCCTAATATTAAAATTGCATTTCCCCATTATTACAAATACAATAGAGTACATACCTGATAAGAGTGCATTGTATACTTCTGAAATGCATACAAACAACTTAAGTACACGGGTACACCCGTTCTTTTATCAGTAGGTTTATTGATATGTCGTATGGTTCCTGTTAATAACTTCAGCTTATAGTAATGTGCAGACCGTACACTGCAAATATTAATGCAAATGTTATAAAGTATTGAAAATGAGAACCTTTGTCATAAATGATTAAGTAAATTTTATATACTTACCTAAGTATTCAGTGAGGGTACCTACTAAATATAATTTTTTGAGAATGCACTTTTAGCACAGTGTAAGCCACATTCAGCAAAGTTCTCAGTGATGAGATTTGAAACCCTAGCCCTGTTTGGGTCTGATTTCATTGATTCAATAGTTCTTTTGTAATAGGTAAAACACTGACATTACAAGTGGCAGAACAAACACAGTTGTATCGAGTACACATATTTCGTTATTAACGCGCTGGGGATGATCCAGGTCGGTGCGCTCCCTCGTCAGCCAGGCGCGACGACACTTGACGGTAGTGGACGGCCAGGCTTGTCAAACGCTCCGCTTATGATGAACAAGCAAAGAGAAGCGTCCGCCATCCGCTGTACGCTTTGCCCGTGGGCCTCTTGCTCTTCACAGAGCGAACAGCACCCGCAGTCCTCTCTTAACCGCGAGTGAGCGCGCTGCTTTTCGCAGCGCGCCCTTCGCACGCAGTAGGAGGCACATGCTCGCGAAATGTCAACCACCTTGTATTCCCATGTCGTCTGATTAGCAATAAGTTGTGAAGAAACGCGCCTCACGCCTTTTGTTTTATTTATTTTTTACATGACAATCGCAGATATTTTTAGTGATTTTTCTTTGAATGGCCAAAGTGTATCTATGCATAAATGGAATGTGTTGTTTAATTGCGCGACCTTGAAAGTGCGGAATAGTTTTTTGTGTGTGTTTTAAGTTGACGGCGGCACCGATAATTATGAAGTGTGTTGTGTATGTCGGCTGCTTTGACGTGGTTTGTTTCTTTTGAAACTAAAACAGGAAATACCTAGCTACTAGTGTTAACAGCGACCCGCGTTTTCTTGTCTACTGTTGTACCTACTGATAAAATATGCATAATTGAATTTGAATTGGCGTTATCAATCCGGTTTTTGTTTACGGATTCAAGCTGACGTTGACCTTGAGGGTAAGAAAGGAAAACAATAATTGAAATTAGAAATTGTTGTTGTTAAATGTTTATATCTATTAATTAATTTAAATATAAAAATAATATTATGAAATTAAATTTAATTCACACTTATTTAAAGAAATATACTGTAGAACAGTACAATACAATTCATCACAAGATATAGAAAATTATACTGGTACATACAAACACAGTTATAAGCGATACGTACCTATTACACATTAAAATTACTGCCCATGTGGTCATTTTTATGTTAATATTTTTTCCGCTTGAAATGTCCAACGTTTTAATTCAGTGTAAGCAAGCACACAATAGAATTAGGAAATCTTGATTGTTGTTGCAATTAAAGTCGTAGTTCAATAACCTAAGTTCAATAACCTTTATGAAAAACAAAATAGGTAAAAGAGATGTTTCCGTACCTACGAGTATATTTTGAGTGTGTATCTATGAGAATTTAAGCATCATCGTCAGCTCATCAGTGTCCCACTGCTGGACACGGGTGTCCTCTCAAATACGAGTAGGATTTAAGCCAAGCTGGCAAAGTGCGGGCTTGTGGACTTCACATGCCTTTCAAGAACTTTATGGAGAACTCTCAGGCATGCAGGTTTTGTCTCGATGTTTTCCTTCATCAACCGTTCTCGATGTTTTTTTTCGATATCACATAATCTGAAAAAAAAACGATTAGCGTGCGGGGTTACAACCCGGACTTACTGGACGAACTTTAACCATTACACTGACTTCAATCTTAGCAGACCTATCTATAAATAAAGTCAAAGTTAACCGTTTTTTACTTATTTACATAATTTGTACGCACATATTTATGGAAAATGTTGAAAAAAAATATGTGTCGGTACCTTAAAAGTGTGTTGAACACTGTCAAAGCACATCCTTGAAGGTTATTGTTGATTGTTAATAATTGTTTTTTACACATAAATACTTGAACGAAGTGGACAAATAAAATAACTGATAAATTCAATGTTATCAAATGTAGTAAAAGTCAATGGAAATAGTACGAGTGTTTTAAATCTGTTATGAGATTTCAGACACCTAACAGTATAAAAATACTTTAGCTTTAACAAAACGGTAACTTTTAATAAGATAAACTTACTTAACTGATCAAAATATTCATTGTATGAACTGTTCATTTACTATTATGCTATGATTACGAAATATTATTATGCAAACACAATTTCCTTTTACGGTTGGCATCCGTGACGTTGGACAGTGGTAGGTAGGTGCTAATATAAAAATATAGCTACACATAGATATTTTATAGCTAGCTACTCATGTTTATATGATGTTATATTTCTCGTATTCATAAGTGAAGTTTACAAGAAAATTGCAATTTCTGGCTGAAACAATCGTTTTCACATGGCATACCAATGGCGTTAGCAACATGAGCAAAATACATACAAATAATTACTTACATATTATGCAAAAACTACGTAACCGATTCCATCACATCATACTCACTCACATACCTACATCTTAAAATATAAGGTTTTGCGCTTTTATAACTTTGAAGTAGGTAGTGTTCGGTTTCGCAATTTCAAAGTTATGAAGTATGTTACTAGGCAGCAGGCGAGGCTTTGTATAAAATGGTAATATTGAATTGAATTTCTGAAATTGTTTCATTCAACACTAACCTTCGGTTGTGGATGCGAACAAAACAGTGCCCTCTTGCGTTAAATAATACGAGAACAAAAAGACGATTTCAAGTTAGTGCTATATATTAGCAATTAATGTAATTTAAACTTTAAATAGATAAGTAATTTAAAAAATAAATAAAACTTAAAATTAAGCAGATTATAACATGGTTAACGTAACAGTCAATGCATCTATTCTGTTATATAATTAAACTGACCATAATGTTCAAATTTGTTAGTGCCAGATGAAGATTGCTTATGTTCTTTAAATTTCTTATTAATTATAAATAAATTAAAAACTGTTATTTAAGTTTTGAGGGAATCCCGTTGTTTAAGTCTGTTTTTAGATAGTTTAAATGGCATGTTTTTAGTAATTTTGTAATGAACGCTTCGTAGTCTTAATACAATGATAAAAAAAGACTAGGTAGGTATATCACAAGAATAATAATAATTATTTTATTTAAATCAAACAACGATACGAGACCATGAATATTTTTATGTAGGGAACAATCCTCTAAATTGAACTATAATGGATGAATACTGTAGTATTATATCGAAGGACGAAAAAGATGAGAGTTTTTCCAAAGTTTGAAACGTGACTTGTTTTTAATCTAAGAATTTGTAACTCCTGGTAGCTCCCTGTCTCGTAAATGTATGTTGATTTGAGACGAATTTTCATCAAAGGATCTTTTTGGACAAAACACTAATTTGTAGTAAGGTTTTTGTAACGTGTGTTTATTTTGTTTATTTTTGATCTGAATAAAAGCAATTTATGCTATAGTCTCAACTAAATTCCGATATATTTTAGCAAAGAGTTATGCGAGGTAACTACCTACTTACTCGTATATCCCCCGAGAAATCATAATACAGTTATGTGGACCCTTTAGCATTATCTATACGTATACAACGCTTTGTCAGCAACGAACAGCCTAAACCGCTGATCATAGAGACCTGAAACTTGGAGGGTATGTTCTTTGTATGACGTAAGCATCCGATAAGAAAGGATTTTCGGAAATTCTACCTCATAAAGGGATGAAAAACGGCATCAAAGTTTGTATGGGACAACGTGATTCCTTGGTCCAATTAATTATGAAACCCACGCGGACGTAGTCGCAGGCATAAGCTAGTTAACATTATTTAAATTTAAAAAGTGTGGTTCTAGTGACATACCTTGTACAGGTACAATAATTTTTTTTTAAGAAATAAATATGTTAAAGAATTAAAGAAAGGGGTTTCCAAGCATGTAAAATTTAATTTATTTTCATCGAATCGTAATAGATAGTAAGAGATAACTAAGAAGACTATAATAAGAGATCATAATTATACAATAGATACCGCTGTATGTATAATACGTGATGGGTGACCAAAGAAATTTCGCGTGAAGCCCGCACAAAGTATTTTCTTTTTAAATTTTTTTATTCGTAGGTAAATAATTAAAAAAAACAATGGGATTACTTAGGTATACACAAATGGATAGAAGTTCATAAATAAAATTAAAATATTTAGTTGTATTAATGAAAGTCAAATAATTTATTTTATTAAAAGATTTACATCGTGTGTGGGCTAATTAGCATAACTTTAAAGAAGTCATTATCTTATGCGCAGACTGATTGGCAGTCACTTGTCCCAACTAAGGATGTATACAAATAAATATAATTCATGAGATGAGAAACAATATTCATATAACAATGCTTATGTGATTTTAAAATAAAAACTTCGAGCGTATAATTTATACAATAGCATTATTCCTACTTGGAATGTTTTCGTAAAGATTTATTAACGTAATCAATACCTATAGTATTATTTAATACAAAATTCTATGATTTATTTAATCACAGTACTTTACACCGCCTTGTATGTACTCGTAATTAATAAATTCGTCTTTAAAAAATGTATAGGCGGTGTTTCATTCACCTATTTAGGAGCGGTTTAGGTTCGGTCCCGGTTGTTATCGATAGATAACAGTCGTTAAACCTGTTCGGAAGCCCTTTGAGCGATTTGACAACATCCACTAACCCGTATCTCCACCAATCCGCATTGGAGCACCATAGTGGAGTATGCTCCAGGCCTTCCCTGGTTGTGGGGAGAAACCCGTGCCCAGCAGTCGGACATAAAAAAGGGTTGAAGGCAAATAAAATAAAATAAAACGATGTACTACGCATGTCTAATGCCGAAAACGTTTCTGATGAGGAAAAAAACGTGTTAAATATAAAAACGCAAGCATAATTTTATTTTAATGAGTTATGTGACTTCTCTAAGCATGTCGGTACATAGGTATGTGCCTCGTACATATTCTATACGATTCTGTATAGTCTGGTCAAAGTGATTACTGCTCTGGTGATCTGAATTGTTGATTATACTTAGTCCTCAAAAATGAGAATAAAACAGCTGTTGTAATATTCCTTAAATACTCTAGCACTAAAGTACTATTTGGCGTTCGGTATAGTGCCTTCTGTTATTTTATGAACCATTTAACATTTTATGCGTAACTTGCTTAATGTCCATGATTTATGTTTCGTAGTAATTATATTTGCTACGTCTCATTAGGTTAAACTAAGCACCTAATAAACTAATATATAAAAGTCCGTCACTCTAATACACAAACTACAACATGCAAATTAGTAAGTAATTGTTAAGATACGACCAGTTTTACGAGAAGGTATACCTATAACTGTTTGAATGTCAAGTCTGTTGAAAATAATACACTTATGTAACGCTAGACACTATTAAACATGATTTTATTGTACAATTTAATAATACAAGACATTGATTGACGATGAAATATTCCATTGATGTATGATAAATGATAGATACATAATAAATTAATTTGCGTAAACAAGCAAATCATTCAACGAATAAGTCATTATAGCTTGCAATTGTTCGCCTTCGTTCCACTTTAATGAATAAATCTTATAAGTCTTTTTGCGCACTGAAGCAAAGAACACGCAATGTTCTTGTTACATCAACATAATATGTATCTTAAAAGAATCATTGATTTAAAATTTTCAAGACCTACCTTCTTTTTGTGGCATACATATACGTATATACATATACCTATACGTACATACATATACCTATACGTAAATTAAAATATAATGAATGTAGGAATGGCTACCTGCTCGCGTTTCCACGTCGTTTCAATGTATCGGTAACATAACGAATTTGATATCTTGTATACTAGTTAAAGTTATTATAAGTAGTCGGTATACAAGGTTAGAATGCGGCGATGTCTATCTATATTCTTTTCATCTGTATATGCTGTCTGAATGTAGTACGTAGTCGTAATTGTATAAGTACTAAGCGATGCGTTACCTCCTTAATATTATTATAGCTTTAGTCACGAACTAGATTCTTTCTCCACTTCTTTAGTAGTGTATATTCTAAGGCTCCATGCGCAGTATTTGACAAAAGCATTGTATATTTTGTGTAATTTCTGTAAGTTTATAGTTATACAAATTGTACGCCTTATTCTTGAAAAAATTAGCAGCACATATTAAGTACTTACATAAGTACATATTTTATCTTTTCAAGAGGCAACCTTGCGTGTCCGCAAAAAGTTCGCTAATGTTGTAAGACTTTTCTTAGACCGAGGAAAACTGTTAATCCCAAGGGAAAAATGAGCTGAGATTTATAACGTTTGTTTTTTCAACATTCTTATATTACCAGAACATCGAAATATGTTCTTCTTCAAGTTTACTGTATTTTGAGTTGAGACAGATAATTTAGAAAAAGAGACTATCTACTTGTTATAAATATCGGAATCGACTAAAAAAGTTAAATATGAGAACATAATACTGCAAACGTAAGTACTTATTTAACAGAAATAATAATCACGTCAAATGGCACAGGGTTTGCGGAGAAATCGGTGAACAAATATAAAAATTCTCATTTATACTAACACTATGTTTTGAAATTGGTTAAATTGGTTAGCATTTCATTTTATCAAGACTAACCCAAAGAATATAACAATTTTGTTATATCTTTATTAGAAATTATATCATTTTTTATATTAAAGGTGTCACAATAAATAATTAAATAGTGGCCTATATCCTCATCTGCTAGATAGGTAGGTACTCAATAACGATACAAAAGATCATGAGATAATAGATAGGTACCTATAAGCTTAGGTAGAATATCATTTCTTTTTGTCTTTAATAGCTAATAATAAAACAGTAGGTACCAATCTACTTTACTTTTCAAACAAAGTTTAGACTCGTCACAGAAGACACGATATTTCAGAGTTGTGTTTTCAAGTAAACAAGGTGCCCCGAGCATGCAAATATAGAAACCCACATATTTCAGATACCTAGACCGCGTCGGATCTGAATTGATTACCTAATCTATCCGTTTGATCTCCGATCGCAAGGAAAATATTCCGCTCGTCGCGTCGGTATGTGCGGTTTACACGAAGATGAAAATATTGGTACGTTACACGCATGCCGCTGAATATTGGTGTGTCTGCGTCACGCCGTAAATCGGACGGCTACTTTGATGGTGTCCAACACGACACATACGTTCTAGGCCGTTTCGGTTTATGTCCCTTAACGTCAGCCACTATTAAACGCTTTTGGCTGATATTGTCAGATTCATACATACAGCTCAGGTCGATACAGGAGACTTTTGTAAGGATAACTTTCAGAAGCGATAAAGGCATATCGTTAACTTGGATTAAAAGTTGAAATTCAGTAAATTTCATATATTGGTCTATTTCTCGCGGAAAAATTGAATTAATTTAAGTCATCAATGTGCACATAACATAACTATAACATTTAAATTGATGTAACTGCTTTTGTAAAACAAAGGTTTTTCTTATATCACATTATAAAATAGTACTAGTATTATCTGAGTTAATACAATTAAGTCTAAGTGGAATCCATCAATCTCTCCCTGCTATACACGCACGAGCATTCCATTAGCCATTAATTCGATCGTAGCTACTCTACATCCGTTAACATTGTGATAATAATAATTAAGAATACAATACAATCCAAGAACCGCAAATGGTTCTTAAGCCCGTGGAATGTATCACGGATTAATCAACCACAATACCCAACCACACACTCGGAATGACATCTAATATTGTATCTTCATATCGAATTACATACGTACAATAACATATCTTTTTGTAATTAACAGCGCGGCGAAGGAATTGTTTTCTTACAAGGATTCATGCCCACGTAAATTTTATTTTTAATTGCCTGTCACACAATCAACTCTTCTAAGAATGGGTGCTAAAATAAATTGTGATTTAAGTCCCGCCGCCTTCTTTTGCTTGAGTGACATACATTTTGTTCCTCCAAAGTTTTGCAAACAGTGTTAACGAAAGGACTCGCAAAACTCCGATTTCCTACCTAAAGACGGAAGGTAAGGATAGAAAGATGCAACATTGGTGAATACATTAAAGGCAAACGGACTATTACATTTATTTCGGTATAATTATTCTTATTGAAATGAAAATTTTATTTAAGACATTTCTTTAAGTTTGGAAAAATACCAACTTTGGAGGGCGCAAAACTATGTTCAGATTGTTCAGACACCAAATATATGTAGTTGCAGCTGGAAACGGCTGTTACCTATGTACGTAATAGTACGTATATTATAATTATATTTCACGGTACTTGCTATAAAAGAAGAGGCACCACTTAGATCTATATTAGTACAAACCCAAGCGCCAAATATTTTTTAACTGTTTGATTTAATAAATCGTATACATTTTGATATTGAATAGGTACGATCGAAACGAAAAATTTGGTGTTTTAGTAACGTGAGAAAACCCTTTTCAAATGTCAGATGAGGGAGCATGATGAAAATAGATATGTCATCTAAGTTACTATACTGTCCCTTTATAGCATTATATTGTCGTGAGTAAAATATATGGTAACAAAGATAAATTTTATTAGCTAATTAGAGAAATAAGTAAATTACCAAGTTTATACTTGGTAATTTACTTTACACTATATAGGTAGGTACATTATATACAAAAGTAAAAACTAAACTAAAAAACTAGACAAAACTAAAAAAATAAACTAAAAAAATAATTTATATTAATAAAAATATTTTAAGATTTCCTCTAATATAACCGCATGAGGTATTGTACCCAAACCACTGGCGGCGTCACCGCGCTGGGCGGCAATAGTCAACCTTTGAGTAAAGCCCTTGTGTCGCCAGAGGCAAAGAATAAGGCTAGTCGACATTTCTGACATGAAATTCATTTTTTTATCTGCATGCTTAATGTTTTTAAAGCCGTTTTTTGCATGAATTGGTACCTAACAAACATCCAATGGGGTCGTTGGTTAGAGGTCTTTATATTGAATTGGAATAGGAATTTTATCATTCTGTTCTCTTTTTCTGCCTGAACTATAACTATAATAAATCTTAAGCTGATAGAGTACGAGTGATAGAATTCTAACTGTAAAGTTAGCAAATACTACCGTTTCACATTATATTTCGTTCGCCGTTTAATATTATGTGTGTACATGAAATGAAGAACAAATTTACTCAACACTATTAAATATTTAGACGTTCAACATCTTCAGTTTATTCGAGAATGCCGCAACATAGCACGAAGTTGTAATGTTAAAATGAATAAATCAAATAAATTCTACGAGTGAAATCCATTTAAATTGCTTCAAGTCGTGTACCTAGTAGTCGCGAAGACTACGGAAACAATTTATGAACCAATTTGTACTGGCACTTTGGGAATGTTTTATTTTTTGTGCTCTAAGAAGCTATTCTACATTAGATATAAATCTTTCTTGATATAAATTTAAATACATGCTTGTAAGATAAGCATTTTTTGAAAAACGTAGTGACAGGGCAGAATATTAGGTTTTTGATATTTATTCGTTGAAAGTAAGAAACCTGAAAAGTATGCTGAAAGTTAGTGTCAAATCCTACTTATATTTGTAAAGGAGACCAATACCCAGCAGAGCAGCAATATAAAGAAAAATAATAATTTTTCAATTCAGTAGTAGGTACCTACCTACTAACTGATGACAATTGTTCTTAAGATAAAACCGAAAGATTAAAACTTTAGATAGTATTCAGTTGAGACGCTATATGTAAATAGTAGGCACTAAAATGATTTTGCAAAAAAAGAGATAGTAAATCTTTTCTTCCCAACGTAATAAAGAGAACGGACGCGCCGTGAATCCTAGATTTGATCACCGTATCCGGTCCTTAAGATACAATAACTACTTGAAATACGGTCAAGGGGTCTACTATGAACTCTTAGTGCCATATTTACGTCAGTTACGACAACCAACGGTTACGTGACACCTTAATTTACCAATGAGATAGACACGTGACACATTTATTGACCAATGAGATGCACAAGTTCTCTGAATGGGTTTGGTTGACCGATAACTGTCTGGTTTTATAAAGTTCATAATACGTCTACAGGGCGGGCACGTGCCTCCACAGCAAGTGATTACGGGTGACGTTCGAATATTAAAGGAGCGATAACGTTTCACGGCCATGAAAGCAGTATCGCTGAGCAAGGCTCATATAACTTTCTTCTTGACTGAATTTTTTTCCTGTTACAGTTTCTTTAGCAAACTCATATACAGTATATTATAATAATGATAGGAGGCGAGGCAAAACTATCGAGTCTGGATATAACGAAAATACTTTATTCATATTTTTGTACAGAGTCTTTGTTTTAGTAAAACTTACCTTTGTATGTAATTTAAAGATTTAAAGGTGTAATATAACAAGAAAGAAAAAGAAAAAGAAATTACCAAGTAAGTAATGCCTCTTAAAAAGGAGCAACTTTGACGATTATGATATTTCTTTATTATCACGGTTTTTTCTATTTACGTCAATGATTTTTTTATTTAATTAAATAGTGAGTTATTTTAATCGCGTTACTAATTACCATAAATATAATCTCGGTTTGCCATTATGTATTAGGTACAATAAAGCGGCTTAGGTTAGGTAGTTGGTTACCTTTACAACGGGATCAATATTTATATAATTTATATGGAGCGTAAATAATCAGACTGAAATAGTACAGAGAGCTGCGATAAAGTTGTTGTAGTTACCTATATCGTGAGCCTACTCAGTAGGCGTGCGTTCAAGTGAAAAAACGGCCCATACTTTTTTAATTGCCAACTTCAAAAAGGAGGAGGTGCTATGTTCGGCTGTTTTTATTTATTTTCCTTTTTTTATGTATGTTCACCGCCACGATATCTCCGTCGTTTGTAAACTGATTTTAACTTTTTTTTGTATGAAAAGGTTTGATGTGATTCTTATCAGAAACTAGTTGTGCCTCCCAGTTTCATCCGCGTTGTGAATTGCAACGTAACGCTTGATAGCCTATAGCCTTCCTCGATAAATGGACTATCTTACATTAAAAGAATTTTTGAAATGGGTCCAGTAGTTCCTGAGATTTGCGCTTTCAAACAAACAAACTCTACAGCTTTATATTATTAGTATAGATAAAACCGTACTGAAAACCTAAACAAAAATAATACCGTCGTCAACCTACTAATAACAATCTTGTCGGTTTCCTAGATAGGTTTAATAAAGATTTTAAGAGTAGGCTAATTTAACATTGTATTATCATTATTACAGGGTGGACAGAGCGTAAGCACCTAAAGAATCTCTATCGCTTTCAAAAGAAGCCAAAAATCGAAACGGGGGAAGGTTGTGAGGTCAATTCGTTGTAGGAAGGAGGGCGAACAACGGGGAACGGCCGAGCGCTGAGGCATTAGAATCAGGCTACAATGTTTGTGTGAAAAAAAATCAAAAGGGCCAAATTCTTTGTATTTTCTATATGAAAAAAATAATAACGCCTCACACTATAGCCCCACAGTTGAACACCCTATGTCGTGGGTGCTATAGTCACAGACAAAGTCAATAACATAAACACCTAGAACGGGAACAAAAAACAAAATTCGTCATTTACATTGCTACATTGCTGGGAATCGAACCCTCAATATGGTAGACCGGATCACATCCACTACACAACGCGGGTCGTTTGATATAAAATATGACAATAAAGTGGCAGAAAGGCACTAATTTCATAAAGGAAATTGAAAAAAAGAAGGCGAAGCGTTGGCGTGACGATATAATAATATGCCACAAATGAAATTGCGGATTACTCTCTTTCTCAAAAACAGTAATTTACGTACCTACACCTACCTACTCACACATACAGAACGCGTGACGTCTAAATAATTACATTTACATCTCTTTTACGGTTTTGCATTTGTACCCAATGCCATGACTCGCTACTACGGATATTTTATGTTGCTTGGTCTGTCTTGTTCTTTATTGGAATGTCGGTGTTATTTGTAGCTTACCCGTAATAGTAAGATTACGACTAGAACGCGTTCGGTTTTGTTTGGATGGTAACTAATTCGTCGGTTTTTTGGTTCATGAACGGGGAGAACAATATTATTATGTTCTGCCCGTTTAATTGATAGCGTAATGTTGGACAAATAAGTAGGTATATTGTATTTTAGGTGTATATAGAATTACGTAGTTAATAAAAAAAACTTTAAATTATTAAATAGGACTTTCTTGAGATGCTAAGCACTCGTAATAATCTGAGACTTAACAGACTGAAATACAACGTGCGGTGCTCACATAGTATAAGTAGGTACCTAAATAATGTTTTCATCATTTTATGGTAGCAATACATTCTTGTAGACAAGACTATATAACCAATTATACAGTTGTTAAACAGGTTAAATGCGCAAGTAAAAGTACTTTTTAACACACATGATTTGTTTTGTACGTAAAAATTCAATGGTTCCTTTCCAATAAGTCTTTCAAGCTGGGAGGCCGCTCCCTACAATTTTACTCGATTTTCCAATGTCCGAATACATTATCATGCAATGGTGATGTCAATCTGGAATACATTGAGCCGAATGTCATCTTTAATTCATAAATCTTTTTTATTACGCCACGGCCACAAGGTTTCAGTTGTATAACTTGAATATCAAATAATCCCTTTAAAAGGTAAGATTTGTTGGAACGCTGAAAAAGTCGGAAGTTGATAGGTATGCAGGTATAATATGTGTGTATTGTATAGTATGTATAAGTAAGTAAGAACCTGTATATTGTATATATTTAAATATTATTTGGATAATAATATTTTTATCCTACTAGGCGTTGGTTTTCTTTGAGCGATTAGATACGAGTACATACTAAAAGAGTTCAGAACGTAGGCAACAAGTCATGCTAGAACTCTGTTGCTATTAAAAACTTGGTAAATAAAAATATCCTATTCATTTGCAAAGCACCTTACTGGTTTGGAGGTCGACATCCAATGCATC